>PITA01009979.1:0-64534 GCA_004023965.1 Spilogale gracilis
TCATGACCTGAGCCGAAGGCAGTCGCTTAACCAACTGAGCCACCCAGGCGCCCCGGGGCTTTTCTTTCCACTTAGAGAATTCCCTTTAACATCTCTTGTTAGGGCTGTTTAATGATGATGAATTTCTTTAACTTTTGTTTAATGATGATGAATTTCTTCAACTTTCTTCAGTTCTGGATGATATCTTTGCCAGGTAGCATCTTCTTAGCTAATGGTTGTTGTTGTTGTTTTTTCCCTTCCAGTGGTTTGAATATATTGTGCTGCTTCATCTGTTGTAAGTATGCTGGCAGGTGGGACAGGCTCACAGCTTGGCTGCCTGAAATGCTCCCCTGTGCCTGCTACAGGTGCACTAGCAAGTGGTCCTTGCCCCATTCACAGATGGCTGAGTAACCCTGCTGTAGCTGCTGTGGGTGTGCTAGTGTGTGGGGTTGGCTCCCCCAGCCTCTATGGCAGGAGTTGGGAGGATGCTGATCTGACTGAGGCTGCCCACTGGGTGTGATGGGATGGGAACCACTTTGGAGGGATACTTGCTCATCGGGTGGGTGAGGCAAATGATGCTAGCAAGGTAGATGGAAAATGTCAGAACTGGATCCCCAGGCATCTGGCTACCTAGGCCGGAGGAGGGCAAGAAGAATGGAATCCACCAATACTTCTGTACCTAGAAAAAGATCCTTCTGATCTCTACCACTTGTCACATGTCCTAAATTTTATCATTAAATCTCCCTCATGTATTCTCCAGGTGATTTTCAAACTGCTGCTTCTGTGCTGTGTTGGGCTAAGTTAATTTCGCATACTGGCTCTTTCAGGGCAGAGATTTGGTTTCCTATAGCATTCCAGCTCTCCTGAAGTTTAGCCTTCATGATTTTTAAAGCCACATTTTTGGGGGATTTGTCTTCCCAGTATGGGTCCCCAGAGCAGAGGGTGCTCAGGTTGGGGCCTGATTCCCTTGCTCCTCCATGCTTGTGACATCCCTCTCCTTTGTGGGTAATTGGGCTGGGGATTTGGTTTCCCACCCTTTTTCTGTTCCTCCTATCCTGTTTTTTGTAGTTTCAAGTTTTTAATTTCCAGTTAACATATAGTATAATATTAGCTTAAGGAGTAGAATTTAGTGATTCAACACTTGCATATAATACCCAGTGCTCATCACAAGTGCCCTCCTTAATATCCATCACCCATCTAGCCCTGCCCACCCTGCCCACTTCCTCTAGCAATTCTTAATTTGTTCTCTGAAGTTAAGAGTCTCTTTTATGGTTTGTTTCTCTTCCCCCTTACCCATGTTCATCTGTTTATTTCTTAAGTTCCACATATGAATGAAGTGGCTTTCTCTCTATGGCTGTGGAAAGTCTCTTCTGCCAGTCTTCAGGTCGTCTTCAGAGTGAATTGCAGTACAGGTAGTTGTTGCCTTGGTGTGTTGTAGGAGGAGCAAAATTCAGGATCCTCCTACTCTATCATTGTCCTCTGCAAGCTGCTGTTGGAAGTTTTTGCTCCGATCACGTATTAGAACTTATCTGTTAGACTCACAGACTTCTAGAAAAATACTCTTTCATTGGTTATTGTCATAATTTTTCTTTTGAGGAAAGACAGAGAAAACTCTTATTCTCTCATCTTGCTGATACCACTTTGGTTAACTTGTAAAGAGATTAAAAATGAGAAAAAAATGTCTTTAATATTTAGTCACATATTTGCCATCATAAGCCTTGTTATTTTTGTAATTCTAAATTTCTACTTGATATTTCCTTTTGCTAGAAAAACTTTAAAATTTCTCATAAGTCAGAGAGAGGAAACAAATACTGTATGATATCACTTACTATGTAGAATCTAAAAGGCCACACTCAAGGTTCCTGGCTGGCTCAGTCAGTAGACTATGTGGCTCTCAATCTTGGGATTGTAGGTTTGAGCCCCACATTGGGTGGAGATTAGTTAAAAATAAAACCTTAAAAAATAAAAAGCAAACTTCATAAAAGTAGAGAATAAAATAGCATTTACCAGGGGACCAGGGTGGCCGTGGGGAAATTGGGCAGATGTTGTTTAAGGGTACAAACTTGCAGTGAAAAGTAAATAAATCTTAGAGATCTATTGCACAGTTCAGTGAACATAGGTAACAGTATTGTATTATAATCAAACCTGTGTAGAGATCAGATCTTAATTATTAAAAGAAATAATAATTATGTAATGTGATATAGATGCTAATTATTGCTACCATAGCAATTATTACAACATAGGAACATATCAAATTAACATGTATTTACCTTAAATTTACACAATATTATATGCCAATTATATTTTAATTAAAAACCAATAATTATAATGTAAGTCTGCTTTCAGTGAATTCACTTACCTGTCACTTGTCTGGAAAAGTATTTATTTTGCCTTCGTTTTTAAAAAGTATTTGTGCCGAGTATAGAATTCTAGGTTGACAGTTCTTTGAATCTGGCCCAACATTCTGTTTGTTGGGAAGTATTTTCTGAAAAATAGATTGATTACCTGCATTGTGAAGATCCTCATTCCTGACCACTAAACCACAGGAAGATTTTTTTTTTTTTTTAAGATTTTATTTATTTGACAGAGAGAAACACAGCCAGAGAGGGAACACAAGCAGGGGGAGTGAGAGAGGGAGAAGCAGGCTTCCTGCTGAGCAGGGAGCCCGATGTGGGACTCGATCCTGGGTCTCTGGGATCATGACCTGAGCTGAAGGCAGTTGCTTAACCAACTGAGCCACCCAGGTGCCCCACAGGAAGATTTTTGACAAAAATTGCAGTCAGTCTCCATGCCTTTCTAGTAAGGACCTTAATACATCTGCATGGAAGAATGGGGAGTTCTTCTTTTGCTAAGATGTCTTATATAATGAGCCTGAAGGAAAAGGCATAGAACCTCCCACTCAGATGGGTCTTTTCATGCTTATGCTAGTTGGTATTGTTCTTTAGTTTCCATGTCCAAATGGAATAGCTAATTTTCACCATGGTGAAGGAGATCAGTAGGATGTTACAGTTCAAGGAAATGCAATGATGAGATGAATTAAAACCAGGCTGATTAGGTTGACTTAACCAAATAATGATAAAGAACTTAAGGGACTTGGACATATAAAGTAAGAGAGAAGTATCAGAGACTGTGACTGTGCCAATCCCAGCTTTCAGGTTTTGTTTTGTATAAAATAACCCTAATTTTTAGCTGGATATATTTTTGCTCAGTGTAAAGAATGCATTTTCTGGTTAGTAAGTAGATAGGATCATATCACTAAATTTAGACTAATGAGATGAAAGTAAAAGTACTGTATGCAGCTGCCAGAAAAATCTTAGGATTGACTCCTGCTTCCCCTCTTTCCGGCTGGCTATTATGTACATGTGATAGCAGGAGCTCAAGCAGCCACGCATCTTGATGTCCTGGACCCTGAAGTAGAAGGCCCATATTGAGAATGACACGTCATCACCTGGGAAAGAGTCCAACACTCTGAACTACTATATGCTGAACTGACTACATCAGAGCTTCTTTTCTTGTGTGTGTAGGAATACAATCAGTTTCTATCTTATGTAAACCACTGGTTTGGTCTGTGTGTCTGTTTTGTTCTTGTAGATGGCTATATGCAGCTGTACCTAGTCCTGAATAATGAAAGCAGGGCACTAGAGGAGGCCCAAGTTGTTATCCTGGATGACTGAATTGGGTCAAGAACAAATGCACTTTTGGAAATAGATAATCCTATAAAACAATTATACACTGACATGGATAAGTCTCTGCAATTAAGTTTTGTTGTTTTTTCTTTTTTCAAATCATGAAAACATTCAACCTGTATTTGAATCTTTTTTTTCTTTTCCTCAGGCATAATTATTGATCTCATTCTTTAATGACTTTAGGAATGTAATGACCAGTCCTGTATCATAGTGGAGTTCTGAAACACCAAGGCTCTTTCTGCTTCATTTTCTTGACAGTGGAAATGTAGATCTTAATCACATTCTTGAAATGACAAAGAAATTTTTAAGTTTGGGAATTCTTAGAAGATAAATTGAAATAAAACATGGAGGAATGCATCGTATGTTGGAACTATTTATGACGTGCTATTTTTACTTCTGATTAGGTCTTTTTCCTCAGTCACTAATCGTTAACCTTTATCACATGTTTTGAACTTTCATGTCAAAACTATTGTTGACCATACCTAAAGAAAATTAAAGTCAATTTACATTTTTGGCATTATTTAGTATCAAAACTTTTAAATGGCAGTAATTTTGAAGTGTAGATTTCACTTTGTTTTTTAATTCTTCAGGCTAGTCAAGGAATTTTTAGGATGCAAGTATATTTTTCATCTATTTTCTCCCTCTGATCTTTCTCCCTCCGTAAATATATGATGAATTTGTGATGATAGTTTTAAGCTTACAGCCATCAAGGAAGCATTTAAAATACTTTCAGGCATTCTTGTTTTCCTTGTCTTCTTGTCCCGTTGTGATAAAAGCTTAGTGTCTCTTTTTATAACTTTTTTTTTTTTAAGATTTTTATTTATTTGACAGAGAGAAATACAGTGAGAGAGGGAACACAAGCAGGGGGAGTGAGAGAGGGAGAAGCACGCTACCTGCTGAGCAGGGAGCCTGATGTGGGACTCGATCCCGGGTCTCCGGGATCATGACCTGAGCCGAAGGCAGTCGCTTAACCAACTGAGCCACCCAGGCACCCCTCTTTTCATAACTTTTTAAAACTATGTCTTCTTTAGATGCTGGCAAACAAGTTAGAATTTGAATGACCTGTGAAATATTTCATGGAGAGGACTGTGGGAAAAGGAAACTCTAGGACAGATTTTTGAGCTAGAGCTGATGTAATGCATGTCAGGGAAGCAGTGCTTGGAGCTCAGGTAGCTTTAAGCAGGTAAGTTAATAGCAGAGTAAGCTTGCCAGAAACAGGTGTGAGTAAAAGAATAAAAGAAAAGGAAACAGTAAGACCAATGATAACAAAATACAGGGGGCAGGATTCAGGGCCTTTTTGGAACTCCACAGAGGCCAAAGGCTCTAAAAGCTAAGACGGCTTCATTTTTCTTTTGATGTAACAGTCTTAAAAGATAATAATAAGACTCAGGCTGGGACCAACATGGAAACTCACTTATGTCCTATAGTGTTGGTTTTTGTTTTCTTTTTTAATATTTTTATTATAGCACAGAGTGGTATCATGTTTGCAAGGCCTTTTTTTGTACAAACTGTGCATTTCATTGAAAACAAAGACAGGCTTGCTTGAAACTGAATTGACAGCTTTGTGGCTGCAAAGATAAATATAGCACTTTTCAGGTAGTGAATTCATGAATAATCAATGAACCAGCAAAGGACAAAAAGTGACATATGGCAGCCTGGTGTGGATTAAGTGTGATTGTCACATTCCCTTCCCCTTTTTCCCTTCTCTAATTTACTGAAAGAAACAAAGCCACTCTCATGTAGCCAGAACACAGTATCTCTGAAAAAGTCTACTTAGGCAAAATGTTAACAGGGAAGTTTATTCATTTAATGTCTTCCTGCTATTTGGTTGTTTTAATAGTCTAGCCCAAATTGTTTGTGTTAACTGAAATTTTATTCAGAATAAAAATTTGACTTGAATTCTTGGAGTAGTTTTTGTTTTTTAAAATTATTGTTACCTCAGTACTTCTAAATAAGAAACACTTAACCATGCTAATTTACCAGAATGTTTCTCTAAATAAACCACAAATATACTATAGCTCTGTTTTCATGCCTTCACCTAGTGTATAAAACAAAATAGAAGGCATTCTTAATTTCCCTTTGTATCAACCAACACTTATTTGAAGATACTGATTTGATTTTTTTCTAACAAAAAAATAACCAGTTTTAATGGAAATTCTTAAACCAGAAGTTTCTAGAATAATTTCTAAGGAACTGCTAATGGGGAGGTATTTGTTCACAACCCAAGTAATAACATCAGTCTTCCTTGGTGTCTAATGAAGGGTGAGGTGTTTAGTCCACTGAGTCTGTTTGCACCTTGCCATTGTCTGGCTTTGTGCCAAGGATCTGATTCTGCAAGATTTAACATTGGAGGGTCTCTAGATTAGCTTGATTCTCTAGTTCCCTTAGTTCCACTCTAGTCCTTCCAAACCTTTTGAAACTGGCAGAGGAATTAGCAGTAAGTTTTGATAAAGTACATGTGATAAAAAGAATTACTATCTGTTTTGAATGGCTCCTCCCAACTCCCACACAAAAAACATTCTGGAAACTTGTTCTTAGAATTGTAGGTTCCTATATGAATATGAAATATTAATAGGGTATTAATTTTTAGAAATCTGTTAATGGGCTTTTAATTAATTAAAGGAATCAATAGAGCAGTACATTAATTATTTTATTCCAGTGGTACAGATGAGCCACTGGTTAGCATCTGGATTTAGTCAAATTCATTGTAAGATTCCTTGGTAAGATTTTTCACGTAAATTCTCTTGAACTGTGTGCCAGTAGCACTAACCCTTCCAATGTGTAATTAACTTTCCCTGTGTGACATCATCCGCCTATAATTCAGGGTAGTGAATGATCATGAGATACTTAGTGGGTAGTTTGTTAAATCTAGGAATTGGATTAAATTTGTCATTAATTTGCTTTTACAATACAAATTAGGGAGATTTACACTTAATTTTGTAATAGTTTGTGACTCATTTCCTTGAGTGTGGGAGAAGGAGATGGTGTTACTGTGAATGCACTTAATTATTCAATAGCCTGGCATGTATTTGTGCATTTAAATATCATATGGCATGTGTGTTGAGAAGAACAAAACGTGAAGGGCTACTCTTGTATAAACGGTATCTAAAAAAAACAAAGTGTAATATCTGTTGAAAAATAAACTTGGCTAATAATATTTAACCTTTAAAATCACCGTCAACCAAGCAACTCTATCGGTTTATCAGCAGTTTTGAAAATGCCTAATACTTATGCCATGGGTCAGCTACAAAAAGCATAGACTGGGTTGGAATGAGAGTAGTCATGGGAAGCCTGCCCTTAAAATCCTGAAGATAAGCCCTATTACTGAACTGTGTATATTTATTCCCTCTGTGACTAACTCATTAAAGCCTATTCTTCAAGGAAATCTTGTCCTTGACTCAGGTCCATTTGTCACATATCTTACACTTCAACTTCAGGATTACGTCAGGCTGAAATTATGAACAAAGCATGTTGCTATATTCATTCTTCTATAACACAAAGAGTGACTTATCATCAAATTCCCTATGGTAGTATCACCAGCAGTTTTATATATTTAGGGTAATTTCTCCTAACTTCCTGAAAGCTATTGAGCTTTCACTTTTGGAACAAGAAAGAAAGAATCCCTGTTGTGTATTAAAATGCTTAATTTGCCAAACATTGTTTTACGCTGAACCCAAAACAAGTTCATACACTTTCTACTTGTGGGTAAACACAAAGTGTTGTTAGGAAGATATAACACATGTGAAAGAGAAGAAAAGCTTACCCAGAGCTGAATTTTAAGAATAGTTTTGATTTGTATCAAAGACCATTTTAGTTGTTTATAATCTATAAAACAGAAGTGTTAGAGCTACTGTTGGGTGGGGGAGGAGGAAAATACATTAAAAATTTCTATTTAAGAAGCCATTATTGAACCTCTTTTTTGTTTCAGAAACTCTTTGATAGTCTCTGGGGTTATAAACCTGATTATACCCCAAGATACTCAGAAATATAGGATGATACGAGCAACTCTCAACTGCCTTGCCCTTTATGGATTACAGATTGTTTTTATGATATCTCTATTATTCTTTATAGCAGAACTGCTTGGGCTTTACAGTTCATAGACCCAGAGAGATTAAATGAAGAATGGAGTAGGTGTTTACTGCTGTGTTTCTGCAGTATCTTTGGGATATACTAACTAACCAAGTGAGGAGTTAGCTGAACTATTAAAAAGCCATGCAGAGTAGCACAAGGGACCTTAGGAATATATCCTGTCTTGGTCTTCGAGTGACTTTGCTAGAATAAAATGGTGCAGCAAAGAAGTTAGTAGTTTGATAATATTTAAAAAATGAGATATTTATTTTTCTTTATATTATGACATATTTAAGTACATAATGTACATGAGATATTGTTTTCATTGACTGTTCCATTTATTTCTTTTGTCACCCTTAGTAATTTAAGCATGCTTAATGCAGAGGATTTGAAAGCACAGATAAATATGAATACCCAGAAAAAGTTAACGCTGTGTCTCATCACCTAGAAGTTGTGAACATTTTGATTTTCTCAAGTTCTTTTTTATCCTTAAAAAATAGGTCCTATTTTATAAAGACCATGATTGAATTCTACTATTATATAGGAACTTTCCCCTCACATTGGAAAGAGTTAATATTTCTTGGATATTTACTGTATGTTTGGTACAGGGCTAATACATTATTATTTTATATTTTAAAGGTATGTTTTTCATATACATTAAATATATGCAAAAGAACCTGTGTATCGCATATATAAGTTATGGATTTCTATGAATGGATCACCTAATGTAAGAACATTATGAGAACCTAGAATACTATTGAAGAGTGGCAGAATATGCCACCTCAGAATTTGCCATTTTGGCATAAGGATTATTTTTAGCTACAGGCACTTGAAAAACAGCAGGTTTAAAGAAGGGCACTCTGACCTCCCAAGTAAAGATGCCCTCCCTGTGCCGGGAGGAAACATTCTTATCACCAAAGTCAGGAGTTGAGACTGAGTATTCTGTACAAGGAGACGTTGTGAAAATAATTCCTATTTTCCTTTATGTTTGCCACATATCTTAGTTACTTTTTCCACAATCACCTGTCCTGTTCAACCTAATATAGAAGCACTTGAGTTTTGCCAGTTCTTTAGGTCTTCATTTCCTTTCGAAGACTTCCATGTACATGTAACAATAAGATTTATATGCTTTTCTCCTATTAGTCTGTCTTAAGTCAGTTTAATTCTCGGGCCCAACTGGAGACTCTAAGATGGTAGAGGTAAAATTTTACCTCCGCATCAGAAATACTACTGTACTCAATTTTACTATTTTTTCCTTCTAAAATTTTATTATTTTACCTTATTTTTAAAATTTAATTTAATTTTTTAGTTTTTTTTTAAAGTGAAGAATAATTGACATACAATATTGTACTAGTTCAGGTGTTTAATAGTGATTCAATATTTGTATACCTTACAAAATGGTCACTACAATGTCTAGTTACCATCCGTCACTATACAGAATTCTTACAATATTACTAACTATGTTCCCTGTGCTGTACATCACATCCTGTGTTTAACTTATTTTATAACTAGAATATTATACCACTTAATCTTCTTCACCTATTTGGTCTATCACCACCACCACAACCCCTCCCCCACTCCAGCAAACCATCATTTTGTTCTCTGTATCTCTGAGTGTATTTCTGTTTTGTTTATTCATGTTTCATTCTTTAGATTTTTCATATAAGTGAAACAGTACAGCATTTATCTTTCTCTGTCTGACTTATTTCACTTAGCATAACACCCTCTAGGTCAATTCATATTGCTGTGAATGGCAAGATTTCATTCCTTTTTATGGCTGAGTAATGTTTCATTGTGTATATTTAACACATCTTCTTTATCTATTTATCAGTCGACAGCTAGGTTGCTTCCATACCTTGCCTTTTGTGAATAATGCTACAGTGAACATAAGGGTGCCTATGTCTTGTTGAATTAGTGTTTCCATATATACAATGGAATATTACACCTGCATCAGAAAGAATGAATACCCAACTTTTGTAGCAATATGGACCAGATTGGAAGAGATTATGCTGAGTGAAATAAGCCAAAAGAGAAAGTCAAGTATCACATGGTTTCACTTACTTGTGGTGCATAAGGAGTAATAGAGAGGACAGTAGGAGAAAGAAAGGAAATAGGAAGTAGGGTAAATCGGGGAGGGAAATGAAGCATAAGAGACTTTGGACTCAGAAACAAACTGAGGGTTTTGGAGGGGAAGGGGTGGGAGGATGGGGGAGCCTGGTGGTGGTTACTGAGGGCACGTATTGCATGGAGCACTGGGTGTGAGGCATAAACAATGAATCTTGGAACACTGAAAATAATTAATTAAAAAGAAAAGAATTAGTGTTTTCATTTTCTTTGGATAAATACCCAGAAGAGGAAATTAATGGATTGTATGATATTTTCTACTTTTAATTTTTTGAGGAACCTCCATACTGTTTCCCATAGTGGCTGCATCAATTTATATTCTCACGAACGGTGCATGTGTATCTCTTTTCTCCACATTCTCACCAACACTTGTTATTTAGTTACTTATTTTTGATGATAGCCATCCTGACAGGTGTGAGGTGAGTGATATGTCATTGAGGTTTTGATTTACATTTCCCTGATGATTAGTGATGTTGGGTATTGTTTTAAGTGTCTGTAGGCCATCTCTGTGTCTTCTTTGGAAAATGTATATTCCAGGTCCACTGCCTATTTTTTAAATTGGGTTGTTTGTTTTTTAAATACTTGGATGTATGAGTTTTTTAAATATATTTTTGGATGTTAATTCCTTATCAGATGTATCATTTGCAAATAGATTGCCTTTTCATTTTGTTAATAGTTTCCTTTGCTGTGGAAAAAACTTTTAGTTTAATGTAGTCCCTTTTATTGTTCTTCCCTGAGGAGACATATCTGAAAAAATGTTGCTAAGATCAATGTCAAAACATTAACTAACTGTCTTATTTTCTTCTAAGAGATTTATGATAGCAGGTTTTCAATCCAGTTGGGGTTTATTTATGTATGTGCTGTAAGAAACTGGTCCAGTTTCATTCTTTTGCATTTAACAGTCCAATTTTCCTAATGCCATTTATTGAGATTTCCCCATTGTATATTCTTGCCTCCTTTAGTATAAATTGATGATATATATGTAGGTTTATTCCTGAGTTATTTTACTTCAGTTGATCCATTTTTCTGTTTTGTGCCTGTAACAAACCATTTCGATTACTATAGTTTTGTAGTAGAGTTTGATGCCTCTAGGGAGTGTGATACCTCAAGCTGTTTTCTTTCTCAGGGACTGTTGGGGATCTTTTGTGATTCCATAGAAATTTTAGGATGGTTTTGTTTTCTTAATTTCTCTTTCTGATTGTATTAGTGTATAAAAATAGAACAGATTGACTTTTGTATCCTGCAACTTTACTCTATTTGTTAGTTAGTTTTAACAGTTTTTTGGTGGGGGCTTTAGGGTCTTCGTATTATGTCATTTGCAAATAGAGGAAGTTTTGCTTCTTCAAATGAGGATGCTCTTTCTTTCTTTTTTTCTTTTTCTTTTTTTAACTTTTTCACTTAATTGCTGTTGAATAAAAGTTGTGAAAATGGGTATCCTTGTCTTGTACCTCATCTTATAGGAAGAGCATTTAGATTTTCACTGAGGAGTATGATGTTAGCTGTGTGTTTGGCATATATTGTCTTTATTATATTGAGGCATGTTTCCTCTATAGCCATTTTGTTGAAGGTTTTATCATAAATTTTTGTTGAATTTTGTCAAAAACTATTTTGTCTCCATCTGTTGAATTTTATGGTGTTTGTCTTTCCTTTTCTTAATGCGGTGAATCACATTGATATGTGGATATTGAACTATCCTTGCATCTCTGGAATAAATTCCACTTGATCATGGTGTATCATCCTTTTTATTTTATTTTAAAATACATTTTATTTTTAAAATACATTTTGCTTATATTTTGTTGAGTATTTTTGCATCTTGTTCATCAGGGATATTGGTCTGTAATTTTCTTTTTATAGTGCCTTTGGATTAGTAGCAGGGTAGTGCTAGCCTCATAAAATGCATTTAGAAGCATTCCTTCTTCAATTTTTTGGAATAGTTTGAAAAGGATAGCCATACCTTCAAAAGTGTGGTAGAATTTACCTGTGAAGGTGTCTGGTCCTAGACTTTTGTTTGCTGGGAGGTTTTTGGTTTTTTTGTTTTGTTTTTTAATTACTGATTCAATTTAATTGCCAATGTATTCAGATTTTCTAAATCTTAATGATTCAGTCATAGAAGTTTATAGTCTCTAGGAATTTATCCATTTTGATAGGTTTTCCAAAGTGTTGGCATATTAGTCTTCATAGTAGTCTCTTTTGATCCTTTGTATTTCTGTGGTATCGATTGTAACTTTTTTTCCTGATGTTTATTTGGAGCCACTCATTTTCTTCGTGAGTTGGATAACGGGTTATCAGTTTTGTTTCTTTTCAAAGAATCAGCTCTTAGTTTCATCAATCTTCTCAATTGTTGTTTAATCTCTCTTTCGCTTACTTACACTCTCATCTTTATTATTTCTTTCCCTCTACTAACTTTGTGCTTTGTTTTTTCTTTTTTTTTATTCTTTAGGCATAAATTTGATTGTTTATTGGAGATTTTCTTGTTTTTTTATGTAGGTAAGGCCTGTATCATAAATTTCATCATTAGAACTGTTTTTTTTGTGTCCATATATTTTGAAATGTGTTTTCATTTTCATTTCTCTCAAGGTATTTTTTTTGTTTCCTCTTTGATTTCATTGACCCATTGGTTGTTTATTAGTGTATTGTTTCGTCTCCACATTTTTGTTTTTTCTTTGTAATTCATTTCTAGTTTCATACTATCGTTGTTGGAAAAGATAGATGATTTCATTCAGTCTTCTTAAGTTTATGAAGACTCGAATATTTTGTGGCCTCACATACAAACTGTGCTTGAGAGTATTCCATGTGCACTTGAGAATAATGTGTACTCTGCTATTTGCAAAAATTCCCTACCTTTCTGTAGGTTACCTTTTCATTTTATTGATTCTTTTGCTGTCCAGAAGTTTTCAACTTTGATATAATCCAACTTGTTGATTTTTGGTTTTGTTGTTTTGCTTGTGGTATCACATGCAAAAAACCATTTCCAAGACCCAAGTCAAAGAGCTATTTCCCTATGTTTTCTTCTGGGCGTTTTGTGGTAGCAAGTCTTATGTTTCAGTCTTTGATATATTTTGAGATAATTTTTTTGAGTTTTATAAATTAGGAGTCCAGTTTCATTGTTCTGTTTGTGTTTATCCAGTTTTCTCAGCAGCATTTGTTGAAGAGACTATACTTGAGTGTATTTGGGTCCTTTATAGCATATTAGTTGACTCTATATGTTGGGTATTAATTCTGGACTCTTTATTCTGTTTCCTTGGTCTGTGTGCCAAACGCCTTGTTTTGGTTACTATAGATCTGTAGTACAGTTTGATATCAGGAAATACAATTCCTTCGTTTTTGTTCTTCTTTCTCAGGATTGCTTTGGCTATTCAAGCTTTTCTGCATTTCCACAGAAATTTTAGGATTGTTTTTCTATTTCTGTGAAGAATGACATTGGGATTTTGATAGTGATTAAGTTGAATGTATAGATGGCTTTGTGTAATATGAACAATTTATTTTAGCTCATGAATATGGGATGTCTTTCCATTTGTTTCTTTGATTTCTTTTAAGAAAGTCTTACAGTTTTCATTTTTAGCTCTTTTTTTCTTCGCTAAATTTATTTTTTGGTATTTTGGGTTTGTTGTTTTTTTTTTTTTAAAGCTATTGTTACTGGGGTGTTGGTTTCTTTTGGGGGGAGGGTTTCATTATTAGTGTAAGATGGAACTGGTTTTCTACGTTAGTTTTGTACCCTGAAACTCCACTGAATTTTTAAATAGTTCCTGCAGTTTTGAGGTTGAATCTTTGCAGTTTTCTATATTAAAAAAAAATCATGTTATCTGGAAATAACAATTTTATTTCTTCTTCTTTGATTTGGATGTTTTTTATTTCCTTTTCTTGCCTAATTGTCCTGTGTCTAGGTCTCTCTAGTAATATGTGGAGTATGACCAGTTATAGTGGGCATCTTTGTGTTGTTCTTGATCTTAGAATAAAAGCTTTCCATTTTTCATTTTTGAATATGATGCTAGCTGTGGGTTTGTTGTAGATGGCCTTTATTTTGTTGAGCTGTGTTATTTCTATAACCAATCTTTTGAATTTTTTTTATCATGAAAGGATATTGTAGGGACGCCTGGGTGGCTCAGGTCATGATCCCAGGGTTCTGGGATCGAGCCTCACATCAGGCTCCCTGCTCAGCGGAGAGCCTGTTTCTCCCTTGCCTCTGCCTACTTGTGCTCTCTCTCTGTCAGATAAATAAAATATTTAAAAGAAAAAAAAAAAGAAAGAATGTTGTATTTTGTGAAATGCTTCTTCTGCATCTGTTGATATGATCATGTGACTTATCTGTCATCCATTAATGTGATGTATTACACTTACTGATTTCATATGCTGAACCATCCTTGCATCCAGGGATAAATCCTTCTTCGTCAAAGAAAAGAACATTTAACATGTTCTTAAATTCAGGTTGCTAATATTTTCTTTTGAGAATTTTTGCATCTATATTCATTGGGGTATTGGTCTATAGTTTTCTTGTAGTACCCTTATATAGCTTTGGAATCATGGTAATACCATGGCTTTATAGAATGAGATTTGAAGTGTTTCCTCCTCTTCAATTTTTTGGAAGAGTTCAGAAGGATTGGCATTCAATTTTCTTTCATTCTGGTAGAATTTGCCAGGTAAGCCATCTGATCCTGGGATTTTCTGTGTTGGGAAGTTTTTGATTGCTAATTCAATCTCTTTACTCATAATGGGTTTGTTCAGTTTTTGTTTTGTTTTTCTTCTGATTCATTCTTGGTAGATTATGTGTCTCTAGGAAGTTTTGTTTCTTTTGTATCTTTTGTATGTTTCTTTTGGGTTTTTTTGTATATAATTGTTCATGGAAGTCTATGATCATATGTATTTCTGTAGTATCAGTAGTAATATTTCCTCTTGCATTTCTAAATTTTTTATTTGAGTATTCTCTTTTTGTTGGTAATTCTAGTTAATGTTTTGTCAGTTTTGTTTACCTCTTAGAGAAATCAGCATATAGTCTTGTTGTGCCTTTCTATTGTTGTATTTGTTCCAGTTTCATTTATTTCTGTTTTGATCTTTGTTACTTCTTTCCATCTGCTAACATGGGCTTTGTTTGTTCTTGTAATTCCTTGAGGTATACAGTTAGGTTGTTTGGGAGCTTTTTCTTAATATAGTGTTTATTGCTACAGACCTTCTAATTACACCTGCTTTTGCTACATTCCATAAATGCAGTATGTTATGTTTACTCTTTCATTTGTTTCAAGTTAATTTTTTTATTTCTTCTTTGATCCATTTGTTCTGCAGGAGTGTGTTGTTTACTTTCCACACATTTGTGAATTTTCTAGGTTTCCTCCTTTTATTGACTTCCAGTTTCAAAACATTATGGTCAGATTGGTATGATTTAAAGTTTTTTTAAATATGATAAGGTTTATTTTGTGACCTCACATATGACCCATTTTTGAGGCTGTCCCGTGTGCCTATGAAAAGAAGGTATATGCTGCTGTTGTTGGATGGTATGTTCTGTATATATCTTGTAGGTCCATTTGGTCAACAGTATAGTTTGAGTACCAAGTTTCCCAATTAATTTACTGTCTGGATCATCTATCCATTGTAAAGTGGGATTATAAGGCCCCCTGCTTTTATTGCATTGTTGTCTACTTCATTCTTCATATCTGTTATATATGTCTTCTATATTAGGTACTCCACTGTTGAGTGCATATATATTTACAATTGTTATATCCTCTTGATTAAATGATCCCTTTATCATTATATAATGATCTTTGTTTCTTGTTACAATTTAGACTTAGTTAATTTTGTGTGATAATAAGTTAGCTATCTGTTCTTTTTTGGTTTTCATTTGTGTCCTTAATTATTGAGTGTATTGTAGGCTGCATATAGTTGTATCTTATTTTTATGCATGTAACCACTCTATTCCTTTGATTGGAGAATTTAACCCATTTATATTTAAAGTAATATTTGTAAGTGGTTACTTAATAATGCCATCTTATATTTTTCTGATTGTTTATAATGCCTTTGTTCCGTTATCTCTTGCTGTCTTTTTTTATGAATTGATAACTTTCTGTAGTGGTATGCTTTGGCTCCCTTTATTAAATCTTTTATGTACCTATGTCGGTTTTTGATTGTGATTTCCATGAGCCTTCTGTAGTATATCTTTTTTTTTTTAATTCAACTTAGGTAACACAGTGTATTATTAGTTTCAAGGGTAGAATTTAATGATTCGTCAGTTGTATATAACACCCAGTGCTCATTACATCACATGCCCTTCTTAATACCCATCCCCCACCTACCTCCCCTTCAGCAACCCTCAGTTTGTTCCCTGTAGAGTTTTCTTTTCTCTTGCTGCTTCAAGATTCTGTCTTTCTCTCCAAATTTTGAACATTGTATTATAATGTGTCTTTGAAAAGATATCTTTGCATTGAATTGTGTAGAGCTCTATGAGCTTCAAGAACTTAAATGTCCAAATCTTTCTCCATTTTGGAAAGTTTTCAGCTATTATATCTTTAAAAAACCCTTTCTACCCTTTCTTTTTTTTCTCTGGACTTCCATGTGCATCATTTATTTCTTTTTTTGAGAGAGATTGGCAGTAAGTGAACATGAGTTGGGGTTAGGGGGCAGAAGGAGAAGGAGAGGGAGAAGCAGATTCCCTACTGAGCAGGGACCCTAATGTGGGGCTCAATCCTAGGACCCTGGGGTTATGACCTGAGCCAAACGCAGATGCTTAATATAACTGAGCCACATAGGAGCTCCCTTGTGCATCATTTTATTTCTCATAATCGTGTCTCATAAATTCTGCATGCATTCTTCATTCTTTCTCACCCTCTTTTCTTTTTAGTCCTTTGGATAATTTCAAATGGTTTGTCATTGAGTTTACTGATTTTTCTGTCTGAGTCTGTTACTGAAGGTATTAGATTTGTCAGTTCAGCACTTCTTAAGCTCCAGAATTTCTGTTTGGTTCTTTTTTTATAGTCTTCATCTCTCTGTTCTCATTTTGTTCTTGTATTGTTTTCCTGATTTTATTAAGCTTTTTGTGTTTTCTTACAGCTCTCTGACTATAACAGTTTTTTAAAAGATTTTCTAAGGCAATTTCTTTTCTTTTTTTTTTTTCTAAAGATTTTATTTATTTATTTGACAGAGAGAAATGACGGTCACAAGTAGGCAGAGGGGCAGAAGCAGGCTCCCTGCCAAGCAGAGAGCCCGATGTGGGCCTCCATCCCAGGACCCTGAGATCATGACCTGAGCCGAAGGCAGAGGCTTTAACCCACTGAGCCACCCAGGCTGCCTCTTTATCTTCATTTTGAGGAGGTCAGTTACTGGAAGTCTGTTGTCATCTTTTTGTGATATCATGTCTCCTTTTTAAAAAAAATTTTTTTAATAGTTTTAATTTAAATTCCAGTTAGTTAACATACAGTGTAATACTAGTTTTAGGTGTCCAGTTTAGTGATTCAGTCAACACTTCCGTACAATACCTGGTGTTCTTCACAACAAGTATACTCCTTAATTCCCATTAGCTATTTAAATCATCCCCTCCTCACCTCCTCTCTGGTAACCATCAGTTTGTTCTCTGTACTTAAGAATCTGTTTCTTGGGGCACCTGGGTGGCTCAGTCAGTTAAGTGTCTGCCTTCACCTCAGGACATGATCTCAGGATCATGGGATCGAGCCCTCTGTTGGGCTGTCTGCTCAGTAGCAAGTCTGCTTCTCCCTCTCCCTCTGTGATTTATCTTGCTTCCTCTCACTCTAAAAAAAAAAAAGAAGAAAAAAATCGTTTCTTGGTTTGCCTCTTTTTTCCTGAATGATTGTTTTGTTTCTTAAATTCCACATGAGTGAAATCATATGGTATTTGTCTTTCTCTGACTTAGCATAATACTCTCTCTCCATCCATGTCATTGCAAATGGCAAGGTTTCATTCTTTTTTTAAAGTTGAATAACATTCCAGTGTGTGTGTGTGTGTGTGTACACACACCACATTTCTTTATCCATTCATGAGTCAGTTGGTATTTAGGCTTTTCCCATAATTTGGCTATTGTTGGTAATGCTTCTGTAAACATTGGGGTGTGTGTATCCTTTCGAATGAGTATTCTTGTATCCTTTGGGTAAATACCAATAGTGTAATTGCAGGGTCATAGACTAGTTCTAATTTTAACTTTTTGAGAAACCTCCATACTGTTTTCCAGAGTGGCTACACCAGTTTGCATTCCCACCAACAGTGTAAGAAGGTTCCCCTTTCTCTATATCCCTGCCAAAGCCTGTTTTCTGTGTTGTTAATTTTAGCCATTCTGATAGGTATGAGGTGATATCTCATTGTAGTTTTGATTTGTAGTTCCCTGATGATGGCTGATATTGAACATCATTTCATGTATCTCTTGGTCATCTTTATGTTTTCTTTGGAAAAATGTCTATTCATGTCTTTTGCCCATTTTTAACTAATTTCCTCGTTTCTTTGTGATCGCTGTAGCTATCTGTGTATTTGAAGAAGCAGTCACTTCTTCCACATTTTATGGACTGACTTCAGAAGGGAAGACTTTCAACTGGTGGTGAAGGCACACTGAAGTGTGCTGTGAACCTGGGTCTAGGGGTGCAGGGGTGCTGAGTGCAGGGGTGTGTGGCAGCTCTGGGCCTGGGGGTATGTAGGGTCTTGTTAGCTCAAGTAGCAGGTTTCCATGACATCAATAGCTGTTATCCTTGGTTAGAGGTAGATGGGGTCTGCAGTTTCTACAAGGGCTGTTGAGGTTCCTCAACAGGACCTCTAGGCATAGTCTTTAGGTACCAGGGCAGGCAGTGTTGCTGCAGTCCATTGTAGCTGGAGTTGGTTTGCGCATGGTTGGCCGTGGTGGGGGGCTGCAGGTGCATGTGTGGGTAGGTTCAGTGGCAGATACATGTGCAGTGGCAAGGCCAGGGGTTCAGCAGCAGAGTGTGGAGCCAACTGTAAAGAACTGGCTGTCAGTATTTCCTTGCGGGTGCCAGCATCAGGTCAAGGCCAGCAGCTGTAGGGATCTGTCTTAGGTGTATATGATGGTGCAGGCTGATGACAGGAGTCACACGGCCTGCTCTGAGTGCCAGAGTAGCTTCAGGGACTTGGACAGTCACTATACACTTGTGTGGCTTCTGCAAACACACATATGATGTTCGAGGCTTTTGATAGGTTGGGGCCAGCAGCTTGCAGGGGCACAGCTGCAGAGTCTAGATTCCTGTATGTAGCGCTCTGCAGGCCAGGGACTGGAGTCAGGGCCATATCTGAGCACACAAGCAGCTATGGGGTCCTTAACTTCTGGCATGCACATGTGTGGCTGCAAGGGTTGGCCACTGGTACTGGCCCGGCGGTGAAGCTCTGCTGCAGGGGCCTAGGCTGTGGTTGCTTGTGAAAAGTGGCCAGAGCTAGCTGCCAGCTCAGATACCGAACTCCAGTGTGAAGGTGGGTGAGGCAAAAGAAGGGACCGCAGGCAGTTGTCTGAATGTGAAAACCTATGGATGAAAATTTCCGTGGCAAATCTAGAGGGAATCAGTCCATTGTAGCTGTGCCAGCTGTTGGTTTTCTCAGTGGTGAAAGAAAGCTTGCTGATGTACTCTGTGGGAAAGTCTGCTGGTATTGTCTAAGATGAAGCCCTCATGATGAGAGCTGATGGGGTCTCTAGTACCCACAAGGCCTGTTGTCCTCAGAGGTGAAGCTTGCTGGGATCCTCTGCAGAACAGGCCACTGTTCAACTGTTGTTCCTGCTGCATGGCTGCTAGTGGTAGGCCTGCCCTTTTCCTTGTTCTAGGGCTCTCTCTGCATGTCAGCTTTGCTGGTCTCTGGGCAGAGTAAAATGAACAGGTCCTCTGAAAGGCCGGGAAAGCTAGTATTCACCTTTTCCTTATAAAGGGAACTCTCCTTTTCCTTATAAAGGGAACTCTGTCCCATGGAAGGGTTTCTCTTAGCACTGAGCAGTGCTGGCCTAGGGGCTGTGATGATGTGGGCAAATGAAACTTCCTTCTTCACATGTTTGTGCAGTTATTCTCTGGCTTTTTCATTCACTGTGTTGCTGAAGCTTTTTAAATGGACTCCTGAGCTCTCCTACAGCTGTTTTTGTTCATAGATAGCTGTCTAATTGTTCTGTGTTGGGAAAGGAGACTGGGGTCTCTTACTCTGCCATCTTAGTGATGTCATTGTGTTATATATATATATTTTTTACCACAATTTTAAAATTAAAAAAAACAACTTTGGAGAAGAAAAACATTTTATGCACAGAGAATTTACTTACCTGGAATTCAGATTTCTCTTGCCCAGTATCATGTTTCTAAGGTTTATTCTCCCTTGTTCATTTTCATTGCTTTATCATGTGTCAGTATGTGACTATTTGAGGTTGTTTTGTTGTTGTCCATTCTGTCATTGATGGACATTTTTGTTTTGGGACTATAATAAATAACATGGCTATGAATTCTTATATATGCTCTCTGATACATGCATGTATGTTTTTCTATGGTATATATATCTTGGAGTAGGATTGCTGATTACTGGATATGTAAATGTGTACTTTAATAGATACTGCCACACAGTTTTCCATGGTGCTTTTACTAACTTACATTCTACCAGCAGTACGTAAACATTCTAGTTATTTTAAGAAGATATATGTAGGGGTGCCTGGGTGGCTCAGGGGTTAAGTGTCTGCCTTTGCCTCAGGTCATGATCTCGGAGTTCCACATTGGGTTCCCTGCTCAGCAAGAAGCCTGCTTCTCCCTCTCTCACTCCCCCTGCTTGTGTTCCCCCTCTCACTTTGTTTCTCTCTGTCAAATAAATAAATAAAATCTTAAAAAAAAAGATATATGTAAAGCTCTTACATGTTTAATAAATATATGGTAGCTTTGTTTTTTTTATTTGTTTTGTTTTGTGGTTTTTATAAAGATGATTCCCAGATAGCTTACTTGGGCACCTGGGTTGGTCCCATCCGCCACTGTAAGGAATGCAGGAAGGGGAGAGAGCTGGCATAAAGCAGAGAAAGATGGGGGAACGAAATCATTTGGGCACAGAAGGAATGCCTGACCAAGATATAGAGATTTAAGAATCATTGTAGTTGATCCAAATTCAAGTCTTTGAGTATGATCTTAGATGAAGATTAGGGTGGGGACAGAGTGGGGGCAGAGGAGAGTATATGGAGTCTATTAGTTTACTAGGGCTGTCAAAACAACATGCAAGAGACTGGATGGCGTGAACAAAAATATATATATATATATTCACAGTTCTGGAGGGTAGCTATCCAAGATCCAGGAAGCATCAGGTTTGGTTTCTTTTGAGCCCTCTTCTCTGCTTGCAGAAGGGATACTTTCTCTGGTTGTCTTTGCACGGTCTTTCCTCTGTTTGCATGTCTGTCCAAATTTCCTCTTATAAGGGAGCCCTTAGCTGGTTAGAGCCTACCATAAAGACCTTATTGTAACATAATTACCTCTTTAAAGACCTTATCTTCAAATATGGTTATATTGTGAGGTACTGGACATTAGGGCTTCAACATTTCACTGGGGGGTAGAGCACACAATTCATCCCATAACAAAGACTGAGAGACAATATACAACAGATAGAGGGTATAGATTTCAATAAGGAACTTAAGACAACTGGCCAGAGAGGTAAAAGGAAAACAGAGAGTTGAGTATGTGAAAATGATGGGAGAGTTTCAGAGAAGGACATTCAATCACTGATTCCATTTCTAATTAGATGCCATTTCTAATCACAGGTACCAAATTGTTTTATTTTCCTATATACTTTCTTTTTCTAAAATGGAGGCTTTTAGGGGCGCCTGGGTGGCTCAGTTGGTTGGGCGGCTGCCTTCGACTCAGGTTATGATTCTGGAGACCTGGGATCGAGTCCCACATCGGGCTCCCTGCTTGGCGGGAAGCCTGCTTCTCCCTCTCTCACTCCCCCTTGCTTGTATTCCCTCTCTGGCTGTGTTTCTCTCTGTCAAATAAATAAAATCTTAAAAAAAAAATAAAAAAAAAATAAAATGGGGGCTTTTAATAGAAATGCCAAAGTAAATATTTAATAGGGTTTGCCTACCATATTCACTTGCAAAATGGTTATGAATCAGAGTCCATTCTATAAAGTTTTTGATGCCAGAAAATACTATTTTATGTTATATTTTCAAATCTATGAGAGAATGGCCTTGAAATGTGTTTTTATCAAACAGATGAGACCTCATGAGTAATCAGATTTAGAAATCATGGTTTACTATTTAAAGCTTTCTACCACAACTGTTTATCATTTCTCAAGTCTAACTGCATGGTAATTTTGGATGCTCAAAATATTTGTAAAGAGGTTTAACAGTCATAATGATTCTGTGAAATTCTCTGTTGTGTCCTTCACTGTTCCTCCACTGTTCATCAGCAAATCCTGTTAGTTCTGCTTCATATTTTGTGTCTTTTCACTTTTTTGCATCTTCGCTGGTACCAGTTAGTCCAGGCGGCCCTCATCTTCAGCGTGGACTACCAGAGGAACTTTTTAACTCGGTTTCATGCTTCCATTCCTGCCTCTTTAGAGAAATCTTTAAAAAAAGAAAAGAAAAGGCAAGCCAGACTATAGCATCCCTTAGTTGAAGTCTTTAGCAGCATCTTAGTACACTTGGAATAAAATCCACTCACTAGGATACCCTAAAAAGATCTACATGATGAAGACCCTGCCGACCTGACCGCCCTCATTTAACAGCACTGGCCTTGCAGTCTGCTTCTTGAGCATACCCACTTGGTGGCTGCCTCAGGGCCTTAGCCAGCTTTACTTGCCCCTTCTCTGGTTTTCACATTACTCCCTCAATCTCAGCTCAGATGTTGCCTTCGCAGAGAGGCCTTCCCTTACGCCACAGCTAAAATTGCTCTTTCTTTTATAGTCTAACATGTGTTAACCTTAAAAAGAAACTGCCAGTTATTTTTACCAACAAAAGATGTTTTTTTGGGAGAATAGTAAGGAATTGCAGTCTGTGTCCCAGTAAGCTATGTCAAAATCATAGGGAAGCCTGGAGAACCAAGGACAGGTATATATACTCTTCTGTAGAAGGAAATGGAAAATGGGAACTCGGGCAGGCTCTTATAAACTAGGAGTACATTCAGTGAACGTGGAGCTGATAGTACAAGGGCACCTCTAAGGCTGAGTGGTGATTGTTTCTCATTGACTGGGCTGTTGTGGGGGGGAATGGGGCTGTGGTGTGGTGAGGAAAGCCTTCTTCCCACTGGGATGGTAAAGGAGTATCTACCTGCTAAGTCCCTCTCTTCCTGTTGAATTTGCCTTTGATGAGGATGATTGATAGGGCAGAATAGCTCCCCCTGATGAACTTCCTGACTCCATTTTCGTGAGGTTTCCCTTTGTTGGTTTTCACACGTGTCACCTTGTTTGTTTAGGTAGGTAGGTTAGTTTTGCAAACCACTGCCAAACTGTTTTTTCCAAGTAGGTGTACCATTCTCACCATTGGTGGTTGCTCCACATCCAACATTTGGTGGTGGTAGTGTTCTGGAATTTTGTAGTTGTAGTTAGTAGTTAGTGTAGGTGCATATTGGTATCTCATTGTTTTAATTTGTACTTCCCTGATGATGGATGGCATTGAGTATCTTTACATATGCTATCTATATATCTTCTTTGGAGACATGTTTGTTCAAGTTTTTTTCCTGGCTTTTAATTAGGTTTATTTTCCTATTGTTGATTTTTAGGAGTTCTTTGTATATTTTAGGTAATAGTTCTTTATCAAATGTGTCTTTTGCAGATATTTTCTCCCAGCCTGTGGCTTGTGGTCTTCTCTCTCTTGACACTATTTTTTCCAATGTATTTATCACTAACTAAAATAATCTTATTATTGTTTATCTCTCACTATAATGTAAGGTCCACAAATCACCTGTCTGTGTTGTTCTCTGCTGTATTTCCAGTGTATAGCCTGGTGCCTGGTATATGTTGATTGAATGACTGGACAACAGCTTAACATTTTCAGTTTATTTTTTAAAAAGATTTTATTTGAGGGAGAGAGAAGGAACAGAGGGGAAGAGCAGAGGAAGAGGGAGAAGCAGGGGACCACCCCCCCCCCCCGCCCCATGCAGGACTTGATCACAGGACCCCAGGATCATGACCTGAGCGGAAGGCAGATGCTTAACCGACTGAACCATCCAGTTGCCCCTGGTTTGTTTTATTCTTATTGAAAATGGCATGCAGCTGATTTTAAGTTCTTCCATCCTCTTATTTGAAACCCAATTCAAATTTTACCATCTAATCTTTAAAATTAAGGATAATAGCTGCTTGCAATAGTTTAAGGTGATTTCCACTGTGAAATTTCCATATGAATTGGTTTAAGACACGTAATTGATGATCTGTATTTGCTTTGTCCTCTCAAGAGTTATACAGATTTATTCTCCAGGAGGTAGTCACAGGACTGGACAATGGAAACAGGAAAGCATCTGTCAGTCTCATGAAGCCTTATGACATGAATGCCACCTGCTAGACACTGAAAAATCTCAGTACGTTTGAATATGTATTCACAGATATGCGCGTGCACGCAAATACACACACACACACACACACACACACACACACACACACACACACACTCTGAGCCTTGCAAGGTAAAAAAAAGTTATTTAAATTCTTGATTCTTGATTGCTTTTTTTTGATTGGATTTGTTAAAGATGGAAAATGACATTTTGGTTTCATACTGGACTTTTATTTTTAGTAGTTTTTGGCTTTATATATTTTAGTGTTATGCTATTTGCTACTACTGGTCAGAGCTGTTTGTCTGTCTTTGACTCAGTTAAAGGCTTTTTGCCTTGAATTCTGCTCTGAATATATCCACTCTGCTTTGTTTTTGTTTGAATATGCCAAGTCTTCCATTTTTAAGCCTTTCATTGCTTTTTGAATTGTTATTCTTAAAAATAATGTATATTTTACAGAGTTTTTAAAATCCTTTCAGAAAAGCTTTTAAAGGATGTTTTGGTTTTCTGTTGGTGCATAACAAAGCACCTCAAAGCTAGTGGCTTCAGACTGGAACCATTTATGCTCTGTCGTAATTCATGGATGGCCCTTCTACTCCGTGGGTATTCTGCTGGTACTTGCAGTCATCTGGTGGCTCCCTAGACTAGAATGTCTGTGGTTGCTCATTCACATGGCTGGTGTATTGGTAAGGACAGCTGGGCTCAAATGGGATGTTGGGACAATGGAACGTCTATATCTGTCAGTCTGTCTTCATCTAGTCTCAGACCTCTCCTTCCCTGAGTGGTCACTTCACATGGTCTTTCTATGAGGTCTCTCCAGCCTGGTAACCATACTACTTACATAGTAGCAGCTTAGGGCCCCCCACGAGTGCTGAACTGGAGGCTGCCAGGCCTCTTGAAAGCTGAGGCATGAAACTGCCACAGCATGAGTTCTGCCTCATTGTGCTGATTCAAGTGATTCATAGGGCCAACACAGATTCAAGTGACAGGTCTGTGAAGATGAGGACTTGTGGTTTACTGAGGGCCATCTTTGGGGCTTACGTACCACAGTGAGAGTCTAAACGCTTCACATTGATTATGTTAGTTGATATGATGTTCCTATGGCAAAGGCTTGTTTGCATTTACTTCACTTAGTGAATTTGACTCATGCTTTTCATTCTTCTAATTTCTCTGTCAACATCAAGACAAAAAACAGTATTTTTGCCTCAGTTATGATGAATGAGTCCCTCTGCTTGGTTTTATATACATTTTATGTTTAGTTTTCTGGAATTTTAGTACATATTATAAGTTTAAATATTTTATATATTCTTTTAAAAAAGTATTAGATGTTTCCATTCATTTGGTAACTGGGTAAATAATTATTTAGATGTAACTAATTTAATTGGCCTGCATGCATGCTGTCAGTCCAAATATACCATTATTTCTAGGGAATTTGGATTTATTTTTTTTATAAGGTGTAATCTTCAAATAATGCTTCAGGACCGTTATGTAGGTTATATAATATAATAATATGTTATCTCCAAACTTAACAGTGCCTTCCTCCTGTGTTCACACAGTTTGGCCATTCATGAATTTCTTGGATTCTCAGGAAGTCATTTTATTATTCCATTGTCTTTGGGAATTCATTATTCTTTATAGGTGTACTATTTTGGGGAACTGATTTCTATTTGTTTTCTTTCTTGTAATATAAAAGTTTTGCCTGTAAGTGCTGGTGAATGGAACTGGAACATGATCTGCATTTTTGTCTTTTTTCAACTCTGTCAAGTCTTTACTGTAACTTCTCATTATGAATTCAGCTTTTCTGCCGTGTTAATTCTGCTCTTTTTCTCCTAGGCTAAATGTCAGTTCTGCTACTGCATTTTCAAGTTTCCTTGAGATCTCTCCTTATCTAAATTTCTTTCATTTCTTAGAATAATGTCTCTTTATTCCCATTGCTCTTGATTGTCATAGGCAGTAAGTTATTCCTATAAACAATGAAATGTCCAAATCATTTTCTCCACGTTATTTTACTTCTTGGAGTCAGTTGTTGCCACTGTCTGTCTTGCCTCTAATTATTGCAAGGTTGTACTTATTAAGATGGGAGTCTCTAAGTGAATATAGAAAAAGAGCTTCTGGATGGGGAAGGGAGAAGAGCTGTTCAGGACTCACCCAGTGTGGAGCTGGCCAGCCTATTCCCTGATCATCGCCACCCAGCAGCTCTGGAGTAGAAGTGGAGAGAGGTGAGGAGCTGAAATCTCTTCCCACATATTTCCTGGTTCTTCCCCTTCAGAGGCCATGGATGTGTTTCTCGGTCTACATTTGCACTGTGGTTAATAGAAATTTCTTCCAGACTCTAGCAAACTGTTATTGTTCAAAGCAGGCTCTACCTTCTGTCATTTCTTTTGTGTTTCTTTATAGACATTTTAAATGGGACTTGTAAATTCATGTCAGGAAGTGGTAGCCTAGTGCTCTTTTAAACTAGATGTTGTCTTTTTAAATCTTACATCATGTTAATATTTTTAAAATGTTCATTATTTTTATTGGCACTGGGGCCCTATCTCCAGGTAGTCATGATCTCCCTCTGATCACTAACAGATACTTTTGATAGAAAGACTATTGGACAACCATTTATTAACATTCTTAACAGCTTAAACAAAGGATTGGAGGGAGTCACTCATGCCAGGATGCTTGCCTACTGATTGGCCTGTTACAAATAAAAGGTTATGGGAACAGTGTGGAGGTTCCTTAAGAAGTTAAAAATAGAGATACCCTATGACCCAGCAATTACATTACTAGGTTTACCCCAAAGATACAAAGGTTGTGATCCGAAGGGGCACATGCACCCCTATGTTTATAGCAGCAATGTCCACAGTAGCAGCACTGTGGAAAGATCCCAGATGTCCCTCGACAGAGGAATGGATTAAGATGTGGCATATATACACAATGGAATATTATTCAGCCATCAGAATGGATGAAGTCTTACCATTTTCTCTATACATGGATGGAACTGGAGCTGAGCGAAATAAGTCAGTCAGAGGAAGACAGTTATATGGTTTCACTCACTCATATGTAGAATATAAGAAACAGCAGAGAGGATCATAGGGGAAGGGAGGGAAAACTGAATGGGAAGAAATCAGAGAGGGAGACAAACTATGAAAGACTATTAACTGTGGGAAATAAACTGAGGGTTGCTGGAGGGGAGGTGGGTGGGAGATGGGGTAACTGGGTGATAGGCATTAAGAAGGGCACATGGTGTGATGAGCACTGTGTGTTATATGTAACTGACGGATCACTGAACTCCACATCTGAAACTAATGATGTACTATATGTTGGACCATTTAATTTAAATTTAAAAAAATGTTATAGGAAGATTTTCTGTTAGAAGCATTTGGTTAATCTAAGTCTTGAAAGCCAAAACTAAATAAAAAAAAATCTGGCGGTAACATTTTTATAAAGCTTAATTTTTTAAATACTTCTTAGTCTTTTCATTTGTGGAGGTGGGTACTTAACAATCTTTTGTGTGTGTGTGCAGTTCTGGAGGCTAGAAGTGTAGGATCAAGGTGTTGGCAGGTTTGGTTCTTCTGAGGCTTCTTTCCTTGGCCTGTAGATGACCCTCCCCACACTGCGTCGTCACATGGTTTTTTTCTGTGTGTGCATCCCTGGTGTCTCTTCCTCTTTTTATAAGGACACCAGTCACATTGGATCAGCGCTCCATCCTAATGGCCTCATGTCAACATTGTGACCTCTTTTTGTTGAGGTATAATTGACAAAATTATAAGATACTTAAAGTGTACATTGTGATGATTTTATATGCATATATACCATGAAAGGAGTCCCCCATCAAGTTAATTAATAAATGTATCACCTCACTTTTTTTTTGAGAGAACATTTAAGTTCTTTTCATTTTTTCTTAGTCTCATGTATTTACTTCCATGCTTTTATCTTTTTGTTCTTTGGTATTAGCCCTTTTGACTCCTTTATCTCAAATGTAATACATTCCTTTTTTAAAGTTTACCTTCTTTTATTTCTAAATTTAGCTAGTCATGCTTTTTTTAATCTTATTTTTTCTGTATTTTTGTCTATTTTGTCTGTTATCCTTTCATTCTAATTTAAATTACTTATTTTAATTGACTTAATTTTTTTCATCTCTCTTTTCTTAGGCATTGATTCTGTCCCTTCCCTTCCTCTACCGCTCATGGTTTGCTTTTCTAAAGGCTGGAAGGATATGTAATCTTTGGGGGTAGTAGCAGTGGACAGTGTCATTCAACAGACAGGGAGGATCATCTCTCCTCCTCTACTTCTAGTCTCTAAATAGATTTCATATGTCTTTGTTTTGTCTTGACCCTAAAATTGAAACTTGGGGATATATTGATTAAACTGTGTCCCAGGATAGTGATGACTTGCTTGCTTCTTCCTGCAGATGGCCATGTGAACTTGTGGAGTGGCTTTTGGGCAGCACATACCACCTATGTGTAAAGCTGATCGTTCTGAAACCTGTGGTCTGCAACATGGGTTTTGGTACTCTGTGGAAAAAAGAAACATGGCCTCGGGGATCAGACAGAGACATGTAATAGCTCTGCTGTGGAACAGATGAGCTGTTTCAGACCCTTTCCTGAGGCTTTTTTCCCCTAGCTCCAGAAAGGCAAAAATCTCTCCCCTTCCTAGATATTATATTAATAGTGCATATAAAATGTTCTGCATTGTGCCTGGCCCATAGCAGTCACTCAGATGTGGGACAAGCCAGGCCAGCCATATGTCATTCGGAGGAAAATAAGTGAGCGGGTAGCTTATTCCCGGAGTGGGTCTCCCCTAGCAAAGCCCAGAGTTAGAACCATGGAATGTGAATAGTCTTGCTGGGAAGGTCCCAGGGCTCTGGGTTCATGTGTAGGCTTCTGGCCTTTCTCCACTTGGCTGCTTTAGGTAATGCCCACGATATTAAGGTAACCATGGTTTTAACAACTTGAGATGGTGGTGTAGAGGAAAGAATCACTTTACTATAGAGATTCAGCTTATAAGACATAACCTGATTTCCAGAAATACATAATGTGAGAAAAATACCTGTTAAAAATCAAAGATTTTTATCTGTAGATTGGTCCATCTTCCTCAGCTGGGTTTTGGGATGATTGTCTCAATGTGAGGGCCTCCGGAGCTCAACTTTTATTAAACTCAGGATCTTATTCTCACGGACTGGCAAATCTCTGCTTGAGTCCCCACCATCTGACGTGGCCCCTAGGGTCGTCTGCCCCTTGTCCAGCACCAGAACCCTTGGAAAGAGAAGTCCATTCCATTTACTGCCACAGGCTCTTAATCTCTCAAGATGTGACGGGGGTAGGTGGTGTGTGCGGCATGGAGAGAAGAGCTCTTTCTATCCTCTGACTTCCCAGGATCTCCTGACCAGCCTTTGAACCTCAGGCCATTGCTAACTTTCTGTGCCTTGTTCCTGTAGCTCACTGGTTCCCAAGCTTGGCTGCATATTAGGATCAGCGGAGGAGGTTAAAAAACACCTGTGCCTGGATCCCATACCCACCCCCACCATGGATTCTGTTTCAATTGATCTGGAGAATGGCCTGGACATCTGATTTTGTTTTGGCGATTTTTTTTTGACACTCTTTAGATGATTCTGATGTGCAGCCCAGCTTGAGATTGTACCAGCATATTGCTCTCATGCTTCCCTGGTCAGATCTGGCCTGTGGTTTGAACCCTCTGGCTGCTTCTGTTTATCCCCCTAATGGTAGTTCTGCAGACCTTCATCTGGTTGGGGGCTCAAAGGGAAGCAGACAGGAGGTCCCTCCAGCCCTGTGCTGGCCTGAGCCGCTCTGCCAGCATCTGTTTCACAGATTGCCCTTTGGTTCCAGAAAGGCATACTGCAGAGTTTCTAAGTCATTGGTCTCTGGGGCCCAAGCCACTCTGTGTCAGAGCAGAGCTACCTGGGCTGCTTGCCTGTACTTTGGTCTACCTTCTTGTGGCTAACCAACTTAATGTTCAAAATGTGTTACAACCCTTGCCTCTTAGTTAACTATAAAGCAAAAAATCTTTCCTTAATTGATTGTGTATTAGTAACTGAATTTGAGTTTCTTGCAGATTTTCACATCAGATTTAAAAATTTTCAGTTCTCAAAAGCTTAGTTCTAAAATGAACAATCCTGGAGGTAGCCTAGTGTCTATCTCTAGTCCTCTACCATGCCTTTTTGCGTTTTTTTTTTTTTTGTGTATAAAGTTGTGGGGCTGCTGAACACTTTCTTCAGAGAAGCTGATGAGGCAGGTAAACCGAAGCTGACTGAAAAGGAACAGGGGCTGAGTCCCCGTTCTCCCCCACTCTCAGCCCATCTCCAAGTCCCTCACCTCACTCTCACACACGCTGACCAGGTCAGTCACGACCGCCTCATTTCTCCTTTGAGTCAAGGTAGCTAGCCCACCAGAGCTTCCCACTTACGCCTTACTGTTTTGGCCGCATGGTTATGTTTTTTGGTGGTCTGTGATTGTGGCTTTTATTATGGGGTGTTATTTTAAAAAAAGTAGTTCTTTGGAAGTTGTGAACTTTAAAAAAAAGTTCTAGAGGTATTGTCTGCAATACTAGCCACTTCAGAGACGCCATTGCTGAGCATGAAAGATCTTTCTCTGGCTTTGTGTATTAGGAAGTGTACTCCTCCTCAGCCGCTGATTCCCATTGCCCCGGGGACACTGGTCCTTGTAACTGCTCAGACCTCCCTTTCTGCCGAGCAGCTAGGAAGCTCTGTGTCAGTTTTTTGGCTACCTTGAAGAAATGTCTAGTGCAGGAGAGAATGTCATTTTGTGCACTAACTTTACCTCAGCTGTCTTTCTTTTCTTAAAATTATTTTCTCTTTGACTTCATTTCCTCATTTAGTTTTTCTCTTTTCTTCAAAAATATGCATCCTTATTAGCCCCGTCTTCTTTTTGAGACTGAGCTCATGTACCAGTTGGTACATACATATTTTAAGAAACTGTCCTTTTGATACACTCTTCCTACCTCAGTGTTAGCTCTTGGCTCGCTCTCTGCCTGGGTCTCCTGACTGGTCCACGGATTGCGCTCCTGTCTGCAGCCCCTCGCGCTCTCGGCGGGAGTGCCTCCATTTCCCCGCAGTGTCCTGCGCTCGGGGCCCCCCCACTCCCCTGTGCTCCTGTAGCCCTCAGTTTTGTTTTGTTTGTTTGCTGCTAGGCCTTTGCTCTCCATGTCCACTGAGCTGAAGCCTGTCTCCGTGCCTTCTCTGCCGAGCCGATTTCCTCTGTGAAACCTTGGCTGGTCCCCGCCAGGCAGCGTCCACCGCTTCCTCTCCTGGGGCACATGGCCGGTGGACTACCCAGCCTGTGGCTCGCCTGTAGGCGCCCTTGTGCAGATGAGGAAAAGGCACCCACGCTTCCTCAAGTCACTTTCTAGAGCTTTTGGCAACAAGTTGGTGTCCAACTCTTGGCAAACTGTCTTAATAAATAGAAGTGTAGGATGTCTAGCCTGGAAACGGCAGCCTGCGAGGATTGTGCTGTGCTCAGGCAGTGCACTGCTCACCTGTACTTGATGGCCCGTTTACGACCCGTCCAGATTCCTCTCCGCACCGTTTGTCTGACCAGAACAGGCCCTCAGCAACCATTGACTAAAGGAAAGAAAGAGTGAAAGTACAAGTACCTGCCATTTTCTTATCACGAACGACAGCAGGAAAGGCATATATGATAGGGCCTTCTTGCACTGAACATTATGTATATTCAGATTTTTTTTTTTTTTTTTTTTACATTTCATTATTTCTGAAATTAGCAGGTGTCTTACAGTCAGTGTATTATGGTGGTTAAGAGCACAGATTCTGGGCCAGACTGTCTGAGTCTGAATCCTATTTCTGCCACACAGACATATGTCTGTGACTTTGGGCATTCTGCGTCACCTCCCTGTGCCTTAGTTACTGATCTGTGAAATGGGGTTGATAACGGTAGTTCCTGTTTCATGGGGTGATTGGGAGAATTAAATGAATTATTTTATGTGCAGTGCTTAGAATATAGGTGCCAAGCACTTGATAGTGAGAGATAAGGTTACTTATTATCATTATATTAAAGTCTGTGCATATACTTAATACACTATTGTTTCTTTTTAACCCTGAGAAACTGTCTTTAATTCATGGTGTGCAGCTTCTGTTGATAGTGTCTCTTGATGAGCGGCTGCCTGGCCCCGGGCTTATGCGCACTGTGGTCAGACACCTGCTGCGGGTTCTGCCCCTCCCACGCTAGTTTTCTGATTGCCGCAAGAGATACATAGCACACACACAGGAAACCAGCAGGCTTTGTGGTCTCTTCTTAACATGGCAGAAGAGAAAGGGGGGAAACCAGGGCCCTTTATAGACAAGGCCTGTTTTGAAATTTAAACCTAACTTCTTATTCATGTTGCAAGGCTTGGATTGGTAATAGATTTTGGCGGTGTAAAACTGGAAATCCAACAGACTTGGGTTTGAAAAGTGATTTTAATGTGAAATCTTTATCTAATTGCAGAGCAACTTTCCTTTGATGATCTTCAAGAAAGCTGTGCTGTGAAATAGCAAAGGTAAGGAATGTTCTGGGGCCGTGTTCCCCATTAGAACCGCCAGACTATTCTCAAGTTACACAATAGATGTAAATTGCTCCCTCAACAGTTGTGAGTTTTTCCTCGCCTCTGGTGTCCACTTGTGACTGTAACTTCCCATGAGAGATGGGTGGGATTCTCTGCATTGCTTCAGGACAGTCCCCCCACAGGCCTCCTGCTGGCTTTAGAAACTACAGCCTTGTGGGGACTTCTCCGTGACCCACACTCAATGCCCCACCCTCCTGAACTGTCCTTCACATTAGGCAAGATCTGATTCAGGCATTTTTTGGAGATGCTCTGACCATTTTCATTATGAGACTGAATGGCTTTTCCCAAATCATATTGCTGTAACTGACCCACCTCAACTCTGATGAATATTCTTACATGTTACCCAGCATCAGCCAGAACTGTCACAGCAGTCCTACTGCCTGTGTCTGGGGTTTCAGTGGCCTTCTCTTAGTTGCATAAAACTGGATATAAGTAAATTGATACAAGGATGATCTACAGCTTCATCCTCCCTAATTTGATATGTTGATGAAAATCCTTTCTGTACATAAACCTCAGTGTAATATTTAGTGTAGAACTGGCCAACTTCAGCCCTGAGGGTGTGTTTAGCTCGCAGTTCCCAGAAAGAATATCCACATGAGGAACTTTCTCCAGTGGGCCTTCTTATGGATTCATGTACCTACAGGTTTCAGAAATGATAAGCAGACTATTGTTATTATGCTCTGTATTCTAGAACGTAAAGAAGGGGATGGTGAGAATACAGATACCTTAACTCACAGGTCCAGCCGGGTGGAGGAATTAGCTTTATGCTCAGTTCTTCTGCACGACAGTGCCTTGGACCTCTTTATAAAGAAGCACATAAAATCTAAGGTTAAATCTTCGAATGGGGACATAAACACTTTTCATCTTTCCCTGTATATAAACTGCAATTTCCATCTCTGTCCAAAATCACTTTTCTTTTTGGGGAAATATCAACAAAGACACAGGAATTTACCTAAATGCCACGGAGGGTGAGGATCCCCCCCCCCCCCCATTGAAGTGTTCGTGGTCAAAGCAAACTGGAAACCTATGGAAGGAATCTGACTCATAGGCATTTTGTTGGTTTTTTGTTTTTTGTTTTTTTAGTTTGTTGTCAACATTTAGAATTAGAACAGTTTCCCATAAAAGACCTTGAAATACTGGGAGATCCATTCAGGTTTGGCCCACATAACCATTGTCAGCTGGAGCCAGGTGGAAGCTATCCCTTGGCCATAAGCTCCCCACTTTGCAGTGTCTGCTGTCATTTATGTGACTTGTGCGGTCCTGTGGTCATTTGAATGGTGACCCAGACCCAAGCCAGTGTCCTCCTCTGTTTTATGGCCGGGTATCTCACAGCTCCACAGAGGGCCCAGGCCAGGTGTGCGCAGTGGTTAAATGGCGGCCAGGAAGCAGGCTAATGGGTGCCACAGAGCCGCGCCCGGGCTTCAGGAGCTGGAGTTAAGGCCGCCATGGGTGTGGGGCGCTGAATTGGCTGAGCTGGCTCTTCTCCATCTGTTCATTCATCTTGAAAGTCATGACCACAGTTTCCTCATTCAGGGGGTGGGACATTTTTCAAAATATGAAAGAAAGCAGCCAGTGACCACGCCGGCCCATTCGTAGGCTCATCAGACCAACTCTTGGTACAAAAGGATAAGCTTCCTGTTTACCAGCCGGCATGAGAAAAAGTGATTGTGCTTCCTGGCTTCGTAGGACTTGGCACACAGGCTGGGTTCTGTCCGAAAAGACAGCAGGGCTTGAATGCTTGCTCTGTGCTCAGCCGTCGCCCCCACGGCCTGGGTCCTGGATCTGGGCCACTCTCGGGAGGGCACTTTTGCTTTGGCGCCGAACCAGCCCTGGCTTTCTGAAAGGGAGCAAACAGGGAAGGTGGCCTCGCCTCCTTGCTGGCTTCCTCTTTAGCTTTCCTTTCTCTGTGGGCCCCCATCCAGACGAAGCCCCTTGCCATAAACTTGAATTTAACAGTAAATCCATGTCTTTTTTTTTTTCAAGTCTCCAGGAAGCAAAATGTCATGGTCTATGGGCAAACTGGCCCTTTATTGCAGCGTGGTAGGCAGCGGGACCTGTGCCCTGACGTATTACCTTATACAAAGTAAGTACCCAGCAAGCTGCCCCAGGCAGGCTTCCTCCTAGCTCTCTCACCCCTGCTTCTCTGTCAAAGGAAATACTTCAGATGCTTTCAGCAGATTAGAGAGAGGAGGAGAGGGCTATTTTTAGAAGCCAGTACACCATTCCCATTGGCTATAGCGTCTTGCTTATTCTGTGATCCCAATTTTCCTGGAGCTACAAGTGCATATAAAAAGACCAGGATTCTTTTGCATCAGAAGCCTTTGTAAACAGCAAGCTGGGCTTTCACTCCAGTGTGCGTGAAAGAGATCCCTTAAGATTTCTGAGGTTATATAAAGAAGAGAGGGAAGGGGAATACCAGATGGTTCACAGGTGGGGAAAACTGGCTGTTTCTCAAGTGTTGTCAGCCTCTGCTATTGATTTAGTGGAGGAGGGGACCTTGAGCAAGGGAGTCTGGTCATAGCAGAAAGTAAGAGAGTCCAGGATGCAAAATCCTGACAGAAACTGCTTCCAGCCCCGCTGCATCCAAATTTGAATTTGTAAAGACAAGCCACAATTACTGTGAGCAGCCAAGACATTTAAGGTCATTTCAATGCTACTGGCTACAAAGCAGCAGCAGTTTTTTTCTAGATTGACTTTCTTTGAAGATCCTTTATGCCTGCTCAGCTTGGCTTCTCACCCTAACTCTGTGCCTTTTTCACTTCCTGCCGGGATGTGAGCATCACCAGCAGACAGGCAGAGAGAGCTGTGTCCTCTGTGTAGATTTTCCCCCACCTTCCTTCAGAGTTGACCCATAGGTCTCTGAGTCTTGAGGCGGCCTGAGATGAGCACTGCCAGAGATAAGACATACTGGAATACCTCTGTCTTCTCGGCCTCTGTCCAAGAAATGGGGACAGGACACAACACAACAGCAATGGATGCATTTTAGGGGCTAGGAGACTGCCGGCCTTTCCTCCTTCAGAGGCTGGGATAGTCCAGTGGAGATAGCTGACACCCTGCTCCAGCTGTGTGGCCTCCAGGGGCAGGGGTGGGGGTGGGCTGGGGGGATGTCTCTCACTTAGTTAGCCGTGTGAGATGAGGGATGATGTTAGTGCCTGTGCATGAAGTTGTTGTACAATAAATCTTACAACCTGTGAAATACTGAGAAGTGTAAGGCATATGAGATACTGAGAACAGTGTCTGACCATGGAACTCTGGACCCAGCTTCTGCTCCCCCTTTCCTGGTCTGCACCTGTTTCTGCCGGCAGTCCCCTGCAAGCCCACTCCTGGGAAGCAGCCCAGGGGGCACATCCTCCCTGGCATTTCCAGGCTCAGGCTGTCTTTCCTTCCGTTACTAGGATCTGGCCTACAGGAGGGAAGCTCTTTCTTGGTGCTAAACTTGGGAAGCCAACCTTTGCTTTCTCCCGAGGGCAGCTTGTCTACCTTACACCTTCAGGGCGATGCTTCCAAAGCAGCCTTTGAGCCAAGAAGTGTACCTGACACTGAGAGAAGTTTAAAAGCTTTACCAATAGGAAATGTTGCCTTAAATCTATAAACTTTGACAAATCAACATTTTCAGTTTCTGTTTCTTGATCTAAGGGTTTTGTTGTTGTTGAAGTTGTGGTCTGTCTTATTTTATGCTAGTTTATCAGGCCCTTCATCTTAGCGGAGGGAACAGTGCTTAGAAGTCCAGAGTCATAGATTTGGGCTACGGCTCTGTCGCAGACTAGCCGTGTCACTTTGAGCAAGTCATGGAGTCATAGAACTTTAGAACTGAAAGGAAACCTACAGACGATCCAAGCCAACACCTCAGATGAAGCAATAAGGCAATGCATGAGGCAGGAAATGAGAGATGGGGAAATTGAGGCACAGAAAGATCAAGTCCTCACTCAAGTTTATCTGCCACATTCCCGCAGATACTGGCTTTCTCTAAACTGGACAGCATAGAGTCAATGGCCCTAATTACTTTTCCATCCAAAAATTTCACACTTGTTTCTGTCTCCATGCTATATGTGAATTGTATCCTCTAACTTTCTACAGGGAGTCTATCTGACCAAGTTTAAAAAAGGAAAGTGTAACAATTGTCTTTCCCCTTTAGAGGCTTTTTCCAAGGCTTCCTATTACCAGCTGGCACTGGAGCAACTGCACAGCCACCCCGAGGCCCTGGAAGCCCTGGGCACCCCTCTCAGTGTCCACTATCTGCACCTCACTGACAGGTACAACTTTGTGGACATTGCCAATGCCCAGGTAATGTGCTTCCCTCCCACACTGCAGCCTGGGTGCCCAGGAAGTGGGGGTGGTGGTGGTGGCGGGCTGCTGTCATCCGCGGAGAGTCTTGGAGGAAAGTGGAATAAGGATGCGGGATGACTAAATCCACTAAGTAAAGCTGCAACTAGGTATTACTGAGCACCTTCTATAAAAGCAGTATGGATTCATTTATTCTCGTATATTTGTCTTCCTTTCTGAGGAATCAGTGTGGCGGAGAAGGTATTGTTCTGGTTGGGTCATCTTGAACTGAAAGTTGTAGGGAAGTGACCGTGGTGGTGGACCACAGCTTCATCTTTGAACTTGAAGTACATCTGCAGCCAGTCAGTGCTCACACAAGTGTGAGCAGCTCTTTTTTTAAACTGTAGTTTTGATTCTTCATTTACTTGCATTGCTTCCATGGCATGCTAGTCCATTTTCTCGGTTATGTCTTGTCTTTTCTAGTTCAGCTGGTAAACTCACCTGAATATGAAGGGCATGTTTCTGTTTAACAAATACGTTTTGAGTACACGTCAAGTTAAAGGAATGATTCTAAGCTGCATGGGGAATACAGAGATGCAGAAGGCTTTCAGGGACATAGTTTAAAACTTCCCAGTAAGATAGGGTGAAGGAATGTTTTAATGGTGGCTGAAGGAGGGAGAAGTTAGCGAGCTGTAATGTTGTTGTAGAGAAAAGGAGTGCCAGGCTAAGGACCACCATGCAGATGAAGGTATGTAGCTGTGTTCCCTGCGGTGTGAACATCAGTGGATGCGGGCTGTGGGGAGAGGTGTGGGCTAAGATAGGACGGGCTGGGCTACAGGGCCATAACATGATCGTGTGAGGTATGCACACTTGATTTTGGGGCAGCAGAAGACATGAAGGACTTTAAAAATAAGAGTGAGATGCTCTCTTCTAGGGTTTTTTTTTGTTGTTGTTTTTATTGATTTTTTAATGGGAATACTTTCATTGGGATTTTTTTCTTACAAAAGCCATTCATGCTCAAGATTTTGATAAAAATAGTTGATCTAGTGGCACCTGGCTGGCTCAGTCATTAGGCGTCTGCCTTCGACTCAGGTCATGATCCCAGGGTCCTGGAATTGAGTCCTGCTTCGGGCTCCCTGCTCGGCGGGAAGCCTGCTTCTCTCTCTCCCACTCCCCCTGCTTGTGTTCCCTCTCTAGCTGTGTGTCTGTCAAATAAATTAAAATCCTTAAAAAAATTATTTGATCTATCTTTAAAGGGAAGTAAATTCATGCTGATGGACGTTGTGTAAGTCCGCTGATGGACGTTGAGCAGGCACAGGGAACTGCCTTTAGGAAAGCAGGGTGGCCATTCAGATGTGCGGTGGTGAGAGCATGAACCAGAGCTGTGGCTTGGTTCTGTCCGGAGAGTGGTGGGTCAGAGTTCATGCTTTAATGTCCAGCGGATGAGTGGAAAGCCGGCAGTACCACTAAGTAAGAGGAGGAATCCCAGAAGAGAAAAGGGAAGGGCGGACAGATGTAGGGTGCCCACTGCATGCCAGATGGCCTCAGGTTTTTCACACCACGCGGTATGGCTCCTGTCTGTGTCCTCATTGACTGCATCCCCACAAGCACAAGAACTTGGAAAGGCCAAGGATTGGGTCTGGCTGTTCACTGCATCTCCAGCGCAGAGCCCAAGGCCTGGCTTCGATGCTCAGGAAGGCTGCAGGAACCTTGGCTGAGGGCGAGTTGGTGCAGCATCCGTTCTGTGACCTGCTGCCCTAATGCGTGGTTGACACCATGGGGGCTGTGCCGGGAAGCTCCTCCGATCAGGCCCAGCTCTCACTCTGGCCCAGCATCCTGGCACATTCCCAAGAGGTGCACGTCAGCTCAGGCTCCCTGCAGCCCAGGGCTCTCGCAGACCCATGGCCGTGGTGGCTGTGGTGCGGGCTTCTGCTGCGTGTCAGACGCTGTGGCGCCACCGTGATGGGAATTCAGGGCCCGCTGCCCGGAGCCACCTGCTACACCAGCTCTGGCTCTTCAGTTTGCGGAGCGTGTGTGGCATTTTCCAGGCTGTCTGTAAGGATGCCTACATACAACACAGGATGTTTTATCCCAGAGTCCCCTATTTGTAGTTTATTTTTGTCCAGAGGTAAGCAGGGTCAGTGAATGGTTCACGAGGTAGTTGTCATACTGAAGGAGTTTCTTCCCTGAAATGTATGTGTGAAATAGGCACAAACTACCAACATTTTGGTTTAGCAGACTTTCGGCTTTGCTCTTTGGCAGGGTCTGGCAAGTGGAGAAACTAGTCTGCCCGGTGCCTTGTCTGCCTTGTCTGCCTGCGGAGGCACAGCTGTCAGAAGTGCAGCCATTGCTCCCTGCTGTTGGCTGTGCTTCACAACCCTACTTCCTTCTGTCCTTCCCCCCAACCCCCACCTTTCTTTTGTTTGCTTTTAGAATGCAGAGATGCTCCATCTGGGCTCTGTTGCTTAATTTTATTTTTATTTTTTTAAAGCCTTTCTTTTCTTTTTTTAAAAGACTTTATTTATTTGATAGAGAAAGAGATTGGGCACAAGCAGGGGAAGTGGGAGAGGGAGAGGAAGAAGCAGGCTCCCCACTGGCCCCAGAGATTATGACCTGAGTTGAAGGCAGAGGCTTAACTGAGTCCCCAGGTGCCCCTGTTGCTTAGTTTTATAATCCCAAGAAAAGCTGTGGCTTTGTTCCCAAAGTGCAACCCTGAGGAACTTAGTGTGATGAGGTGACTGCTTATTCACGTGGGGTATGGAGCCACCATTCCAAAGCCTGTGTCTTCTGTAAAGTGTGTTTAAATAATGAAAGAGGGAGAAAGAACACAACTGTGTGTATATACCGGGCAGTTCTTTCTCTTGGTAACTTGGAGCGGGTGAGATAAACCATCTCTTAGCTCACGAAAGGTCAAGGTATGTACCAAAAAATTTGCTGGTAATAGCTCCTTTTAAACCAGGCAATTTTTTTTTCTTTTATTATGAAAAGCTTCAAACATACACTGTGGCACCCATGTAACTGCTACCCAGATTCTGCGATTAGAGTTGATCGTTGAATGACACTGCTTTGAACTGCACTTAGTACAGAGTTCTTTCAGTATAATAAATGTGATTTTCTTAACATTGCTTTTCCTCTTGCTTACTTTATTGTAAGAGTACATACAAGACACAAAGTATGTGTTAACCAACTGTTTGTTATTTGTAAGGCTTCCAGTCAACAGTAGGCTATTATTAAGTTTTGGGGAAGTCAAAAGTTAGATGAAGATTTTGAAATCTTGTTCAAGGTCAACTGTAACGTTTTACTTGATTTGCTTTATCCCATAGCTGTTCATCTAGTCATATTTCTGTCCAGGAACACATTATTTTCCAACATCCATATACTTTAAACACATAAGCACCATATATCATTAACCAGAGTTTGATATTTATGGGCTTTTCTTTTTTTTTGAGGTAAAACTTGCATTCAGGAAAAGGTACAAATCTGTGGTATTTGATGAATTTTAATAACTGCATACACCTAGGCACCTCAAGCCCCCATCTAGATGTAGACCGTTCACATCGCCTTGATGTCTGCACACTTTTCCTAGCTGGTCCTCTCACATCCCTCAGCCCTGCTAGAGACAGTCCCTTTTCTGATATTTTTTTTTCCAATGTAATTTAGCCTGTTGTGGAACATGAAATCATGCATTATATACTTCTGGGTAAGGTGTTTCACTGGGCATGTCTTTGATATCCATACTGTTGCATGTATCTGTAGTTCTTTTGTAGCAGTGGCTTTTTCAATATCATTGTAAGAGCATTGAGTTTGCACCTAAGTTCCCTTTGCTAAATAGGAGGGCTGCTGTTGACCATTCTGAGCTAGGCTGTTAGAAAACTGGCCATTCTGTGAATGATCATTGAACTTCTTAGGGTGCACTCTAAAAACATTTTTTCCGTCTTCTTAGAGGATGACAATGTATCCAATTGTATATCATGTTTTTAACCCCCAGTTGAAGATTCCGGTCTCTGGATCCAAGTCAGAGGGCCTTCTCCATGTCAGCTCATCCAGAGATGCCCCCTTTCAGAGGTACTGTAAGGTGGGTGGGAATGGGGGAGGAGTACTTGCTGGTGGAAACAATTCTGATTCCCATTTTCATTTGTAGTGAAATGATTGCAGTTAGAGGAGTTTGTTTTTCAAAGTTTGAAAAGTTTCTCTGCCTGGACACCAAGCCCGTGTGTTGGCTCTTAGGCTCAGTACAGACATTTTATCGAGTACAGTCTACCAAATCGCCTTCTCCTTGTACTGCTGACTATGAAGAACTTTACAGTTAAAGTGGCCAGATCTGTGATAATTGATGCTGTGTTACGGCTTCTAACACTACTGCCTCAGTTGATACAAATGAATAAAGTCATGGGTTCCTGTTCCAGAATTATTCATTGTATTATATAAGATCTCCACCCCATTAATTGGCTTTTCTTGTCTGGTTGCCAGTAGCTACATTCACTCACTTCCCCCACGGGAAGCCTCTCTCGGGAGATGCTTGCTGTTTAGCCAAGATGTGTTTTAATGTCCCAGGACAAAAGGAGCAGGCAGCCTTCAGGCAACCCCCACCGGGCTCCCCCTAGGCTCACCCCCGAGCCTGGGATCAATGAAGGAGCTGGCTGAGTTCCAGCCAGGAATTGAAGGTTGACGTGAATTAGGAAATGGGGAATAAGCGGCTCCATCTCTTTCCTGGTGCCCCTTCCATTCACCTGTCATTCACTGTCTGTTAGACTTGCCTTGACAGTGATGCTGGTTAACAATGAGAGTCCCTAATACAATGTTAAAACGTTATGTTAATGTAGCTCCAATATACCAGAGTGTTGAAAACTTTTAAGACATTACTCAAAAAACAAGTTTTATTTTTTTCCCTGACCATGTCTTTTGCCTTGGTGTTGTGTGAGTAGAGACTGTTCTCTTGGTTTCTCTCAGGTGGCGCCTTCAGGAGGTCGTCTTAAAGCTTGAGGATGGTCAGCAGATTCCCGTGTTCAAGCTCAGTGAGAATACTGATCATGAAGTAAAAAAGGAGTAAAGATGATGGAAAAGACACTGCTCTCTCCAGACATGGTCTTACCTCGTCACCGCATGCCCTGCCGCCCAGTGTGATTGTATGTGCTGGCAGATGGTAATTTTGGTATAATTCTAATTTGACCACAAGTATCGTGGGTTTATTTAATCAGAAATGAAAATCTGTAAGAATTTATTTGAAAGTTCACTGTCAAAACAGTACAGAATAACAGGAATCAACATTAGTAAGATATTTGTTAATTTTGCTAGTTCTCCTCTTTTTCCTCTCCCTACCCCTCCCCATAGTTTTCAGTTCCACCAGTGAGACCAGGACTTAGTGGCACTGAAGAGGTCCTTGTTAACATTAGAATGCCTACCCTGAATTCATGTTGCTAAGTAGCTTGTGAACAGTCTTAATCCCTTAGGAATATATATATATATATTTTTTGCTTCACTGCCATTTTTATTTTATTTTAGTCACCAACTGTCTGCCTGATTGAAGATTGGGTTAAAACAGTTATTTTGCCAAACATTTTGAAAGCTTAAAATATGTGTACATAGCACATGCAAAACTAACCTAGGAATGGTAGTTTGAAGCTAGCAGGTCCTCATTCTTCTGTTTTACAAAGAGCTGCATGTTTGAGCAGCACACCTTTAGGTTTTACCTATTTTACAAAGGAATGGTTTTATGAAGTAAAAGATCTTCATTCCCTCAGAGCACCGGAGCTGAAATCTGATACCTTTACTTTGAAAAGACCAGTTTCACCCCCTCAGTGTTATTAGGCTTAATGCTGTTATAATTGCCTACAATAAAGGACATTGGTGAGCTCTTTTCCTGTATTCTTAATATTCCTTGGAGAGAAGCCGTTCAGAAAATATTGAGCATAAACATGTTGGTAGAGCCTGAGGCCTTTAATCATTGGAAGTTATTTCTATTCTGGAGCTTCTTTTAAAAATATATGTTCTTTGAATAGATTTTAGAGTGGAAAGTGCATCTTTCCCTGAGAGTACTTTTGTCTTGTGTTTACTGATAAGCATTACAATCTGTACAGTCTTTTTTAAAGTAAATGGTAATACTGTGTACAGTTCTGTGCTGCTTTATTTACAAGTTCCATACATTTATTGTATATGTGTCAGTTTATGTAGTGCTTCATACCTGATTGTTCTCTTTTCCTCCCCCTCCCCCCCCCCATGCTGTTGACAAATCCTAGAAAACCAGGGCCTGGATGGGCCATCTCTTCTGAAATCAAAGCACGTGATAGTTTCCGTTTGTATAGAGTTTGAATTAAGAGATTATCTGACAGGAAATAATATATCATAAAAAGATGCTGATTTCTATTTGGAAGTCTTGGGTGTACTTTTTCCAGTTAAGTTTACTTCCACGTATGTACTTATTACCTTCTTGTATGATGGTGAACAGGCCAGAACTTGGATCATCGCAGTAGACAGACCTTGTCTTTCCTTGCTTTGAGCATAGCAGTGATGTGTGTTTGCAGCCCACTTCTTCCTGTATATCCAGTAATCACTGTGACTAAGCCATTGGACACCTTATAATCCACATCATCATCATCAGAAGCAGCAACTCTTTGCCCTAAGCAGTTTGAGCAAGTGCCCCTTGCATACCCTGTAATAGGACAGCCCAGGAACTGGAGAAAGGGCTTCACAAGAATCTTAAGAATTATAAAGACTGTGGAAGAGAGAGTACAGCCAATAAATCAGAAATCACAGTCAACAAATGGTAGTATTAAGATAATGTGCCAAAAGAGTTTCAAGCAGTGGTGCTAAAATGATGTAGAAGAGGGAGTTATTGTTTAAGAGGAAATCCAGGAGTGGTGCCTTGAGATCTGAGATTTCAGACAAGAGAGCAATACAAGAAAAGGCCTCAGCAGGAGAAATATGAGCTATGCCCCAGAAATAAGATACCCAGTTTGGCCAGGGTATAGATTGGCTGAAGACATAGTAGAAGAAAGCCCTGGAAAGGTAAGTTGGCCATAGCATGATGTGCCGGCGTTAGCGTTTTGCATGTGGCTTGTGGCTGTCATAGTTTGCAGAGTAAGGACAGGATTCTACAGTTAATGAAGGTTTAAGCGGCCATGATGAATGTGTCATCATAGGGCCGATAGGACTATCAGTAAATCACACATTTTACTATCGGTTATTCCATTTCTCTAGAAGTGGCTTCCTCCTACTTCTCTTCCCTTCAGCCACCTCCAGTCCAGAGTTTTAATAATACCTGGTAAGACAAGGTTTTATTACTCCTGCTTTTGGTAAAGTTGCTTACAGCAAAGGTGAAGCTGAAATAAATTACATGTACAGAAGATAGCCAGAACTTGACAAATAGTGGTCTCTGGCATAGTGGAAAGGTCAAACTAATGCTCAATAGGCAGCAACTTGAGGGCTTTCTGAAGGCAACCAGCCTTAGGCCACTTGACTGGTGGTTTCAGTTTGTATGAAAAATATGACTAAATACTTCCTAAGCACCTGCCGTATAAGTGAGGCAGTGTTTACACTGTTCGTTGGGATGCTTGGGCAAAAGCTATTGGTCCACACAGAAGGTCTGATGACCTGGGGTCAAGAAGGCGGAGGAAGGATGTTGGGAAAACCTCCAGTCCCCACCCACAAGATTCTCGCCTCCTTAGTAACCTGTTCACAGTCCAGGTTTGTCTTTTGCCTGACTTCAGCAGAGTCATTTAGTTGAAAGTACTGTCAGGAATATGTACAGATGACATGATACTTTATGTGGAAAACCCAAAAGACTCCACCCCCAAATTACTGGAACTCATACAGCCATTCAGTAATGTGGCAGGATACAAAAATCAATGCACAGAAATCAGTTGCTTTCTTAGACACTAACAAATAAACTGTAGCAAGGGAAATCAGAGAATTGATTCCATTTACTATAGCACCAAAAGCCGTAATACAACTTGAAATAAACCTAACCAAAGAGGTAAAGGATCTTTAGTCGAGGAACTACAGTCGAGGAACTACAGAACACTCATGAAAGAAATAGAGGAAGACACAAAAAGATGGAAAAACATTCCATGCTCAGATAGGAAGAATAAACATTGTTAAAATGCCTATGCTGCCCAGAGCAATCTATACTTTCAACACCATCCCGGTCAAAATACCATCAGCATTTTTCAAGGTGCTGGAACAAATAATCCTAAACATTTGTATGGAACCAGAAAAGGCCCTGAGTAACCAAGGAAATGTTGAAAAAGAAAACCAAAGCGGAGGGCACCATGTTGCCTGATTTCAAGCTTTATTACAAAGCTGTGATCACCAAGACAGACCAGTGGAACACACTGGAGTGCCCAGATATGGATTCTCAACTCCATGGTCAAATCATCTTGGACAAAGCAGGAAAAAATATACGGTGGAAAAAAGACAGTCTCTTCAATAAATGCTGTTGGGAAAATTGGACAGCCACATGCAGAAGAATGAAACTCGACCATTCTCTTACCCCGTACACAAAGATAAAGTCAAAATGGATGAAAGACCTCAATGTGAGACAGGAATCCATCAAAATCCTAGAGGAGAACATAGGCAGTAAACTCTTTGACGTCGGCCACAGTAATTTCTTTTAAGGCACATCTCCAAAGGGAAACTAAAGCAAAAATGAACTTTTGGGACTTCATCAAGATAAAAAGATTTTGCACAGCAAATGAAAACAGCAAAACAAAGAGGGAACCCACAGAATGGGAGAAGATATTCGCAAATGACAGAGATCTATAAAGATCTACAAAGAACTTCTCAAACTCAACACCCAAAAAACAGATAATCAAGTCAAAAAAATGGGCAGAAGGCATAGCAGACACTCCTCCAAAGAAGACATGCAAGTGGCTGACACCTGAAAAAATCTTTAACATCCTTAGCCATCAGGGAAATTCAAATTAAAACCACATTGAGATACCATCTTATACCAGTCAGAATGGCCAAAATTAACAAGGGAAGAAACAACAAGTGTTGTAGAGGATATGGAGACAGGGGAACCCTCTTACACTGTTAGTGGGAATGCAAGCTGATGCAGCCACTTTGGAAAACAGTGTGGAGATTCCTCAAAAAATTAAAAATAGACCTACCCTATGACCCTGCAATTGCACTACTGGGTATTTATTCTAAAGATACAGATGTAGTGAAAAGAAGGGCCATGTGTACCCCAGTGTTCATAGCAGCAGTGGCCATAATCACCAAACTGTGGAAAGAGCCAAGATGCCCTTCAACAGATGAACGGATAAATATGATGTGGTCCATATATACAATGGAATATTATTCAGCATCAGAAAGGATGAATACCTAATTTTTGCATCAGCGTGGACGGGACTGGAGATTATGCTGAATGAAGTCAGTCAAGGAGAGAAAGTCAGTTATCATGTGGTTTCACTTATTTGTGGAACATAAAGAATAGCATGGAGGACATTAGGAGAAGGAAGGGAAAATGAAGGGGGGGAAATCAGAGGGGGAGATGAACCGCGTGAGAGTGTGTACTCCAAGCACAGGGGCGTGGGGGATGGGTTGGCCTGTGATGGGCATTAAGGAGGGCATGTATTGCACGGAGCTGTGTGTGTTAGGTACAAACAATGAATTTTGGAACATTTCATCAAAAACTAACGAAGTCCTGTATGGTGACTGACAATATGAAAAAAAAACTAACAAACCAAAAAACAAAAAAGCTGGCATTTTACAATCCAGGGTAGAAAAGTGGGAGATGAAAAAGGCCTCTCAGACATAGGGCTGTATCACAGATCACATATAGTGCTTTTTATCACTTAATAGTAAGCCTTTGAGGCAGAAATTATTTTTCCTTCACCACAAAATGCTGCGCTTTTAAATTTAGCTACCATGTTAGTGTCTATCACTTTGCAGTCTTATGGTATTTACTTCCAAGTTAGTTTTATTAAGTGAGAAACTCTAGACCATGAATGTTGTTGCAAAACTCTAAATTTAGGCAAACTGAATCCAGTGACATACAGTAAGTACTATATTGTATTATTTTTTACAAAATATTGTGCCTGTCCCTTTGCAGTGCCCTCCTCTGTGGGAAGATAGATGTCACCCTGTGGCTTGTTTTGGCAAATGAATTTGTGAGTGGAAGTGATAGGCAAGAATTCTAAGTAGAAGCTTTAAGGGCCAGCCCTTAGCTCCCATGTCCTCTTTTCTCTCTTCCCTAAAATCAGCAACGTTCTAGATAGTAGCTACTCCAGGGACTCAGGTGCTGGAATGGAGATGGTATGTAACAGAGCTCACAGCGGACGCACAATGAAACAGGTGGCACGGATGAGAAATAACTGGATAAGCCGCTAAAATCAGGGGCCATCTTTACATCAGCTTACTCTAGCCTGCTGTAATTGTTAACATTGACTAAGAGATTTATTTCAGGAATGCAAGGTGGCTCGATACGTTAATAGAGCTAAGGAGGAAAATTATGATACTTTTATAGATACGGAAACGCACTGACAGTAAAAACAAATGAGAATTGACAGTCCGTCTCGCAAGAGGGGAGTGTGTGCACATATGCGTATCCCCCAAAGCTGGCATCCAGTCAGAAAACTACCAGAGGTTTTTCCATTCAAGTCAGAAACAAGATACGGATCCCACTACATCCACTATTACTTAACATTGTGTTGTATCCAGTGTAGTTAGGTAAAAAAATAAAGGAAAAAAGCGAGAGCCCTAAAAACTAGGATGAGTAAAGCAGTTACTGTTTATGTAGATGATATGATTATATATCTGCAAAACCCAAAAGAATCTGTGGAAAACTGCAGAGTATTTAGTGGCAGATAGAGGATTAATATATAGAAACAATCTTCTTCACATATACAAATAGTAACCAGCAAGAAGAAATAATGGAGATCAGACCCTATCTACAGTAGCAAAAACCCAAATTAGTTAGGAAAAAACTTAGCAAAAAATGTGCCAGACTTACATGAGAAGTGCTAAAACACTACCAACAGATACAAAGTATAACTGGACAAATGGAAAGACCTACCACATTCATGGATAGCAAGGTTCTTCATCCTTCATAGCAAGGTGTAAGAAGCCAGTCATCCTGGAGTTAAATTTAGTATGATACCAATAAAAATAACATTAGGAACTTTTTAAAAGTTAGATAAGCTAATTAGTTATAAACTCATTTGGAAGAACAAGCAAAGGTAGCCAGGAAATCCCTGCAAAGCAAGAGCAAGGAGGGAGGGCTTGTCTTGTCAGACATTAAAACATAAATGAAATAATGCAGTACTGACACACGAAGAGACGATGCAGTGACACAGCACAGAGAATACGGAAGCGCATCCCACTGCACATGGAAAGCTGGTTCTGACAACAGGTAGCATCTGAGGTGGGGAGGGAGTGGGAGAGAGCTGGACGGTGATGATAGCTGACAGCTATATGCAGAAAGAGAGCATCAGATCCATTGTTCACCATAGGAATCCCAATTAGATCAAAGATCTAAATGTAAAAATGAAACCATCTAGATACTTGCAAAAATATAGGTAACTCTGAGAACCTGGAAGTAGAGAAACTTTTCCAACCATGAGTCACCATCTACAAGTGATATGGGAAATACATTTGACTATATAAAAACAAATTTGTGCATATCTAGAAAAAACAAAGAGCAAAAAGCAAATGATAAATGGGGAAATATTCACTTTTTTTTTTTTTAAGATGTATTTATTTGAGAGAGAGAGAGAGTTGGGGGGGGGGGTGGAAGGAGAAGAGAATCTCAAGCAGACTCCCTGAACCTGAAGTGGAGCTCCATCCCGTGATCCCACGTGACCCGAGGGGAAACCAACAGCCAGACACTCAACCAACTGAGTCACCCAGGTGTCCCAGTATTTCCAATTTAAATCACAAAAGTTAACGTCTCTAATTTGTAAAGAGCAAAAGTAGAGAAAAACAGTAACGCAGTAGAAAAATGAGAAGATACTGATGAATTCACAGAAAAGAAATGCAAGTGAATTTCTAAACATATTAAAAAACAAAAGGCTCCACCTCATTCTTAAAAATAGAATGCAAATTAAAACTAATACTGTTTTTCTTCTAGCAAATTGGCAATAATTCCCAAGTCTGAGAACCTAATTTCTTGAAAGGCTGTAAGGAAACAGTCTCTCCTGTAATGCTGGTGGGAACACACTGATACAGTCCTTTAGAAGAGAACGTGATAGTATCTAGAAAATGTTACGTACCTTTACCATTCGACCCACCAATTCCATTTCTCAGACTTTATGCTAAAAAGCTGGCAAAAATACAGAATACCAACGCCTCCTTTCTCTCAACATTTGTTATTTTATTTTTAAATGCTGCAACTAAATGAAGGTACTAGGTGGTAATTAACTTTGAACAATTTTGGCTATTTTAGTTTCCTCAACCAATTTAAATTCTTACAAGTGCATGTGAGTTTAAAATGTATTTAGGATTAGTTTATTAATATCCTGCTTAGTGACCTTTCCCCCGTAAGACAGTCTGTGCTGGTGCCAGGATCGATCCTGCTTTTAGGCTTCCGTGGACTGAGCTGTACGCCATGTGTTACTACTAGGGCTGTAACTCACCTCTTGTCCAGATTCTCTGAGCAACCTTTATGACTTTTCCTCTATTAAATTTTCTTCCAAACTGAAGTCAGTTGTCAAAGTTTAGGAGTTTGTGATATCTCTTAATTAGCATCTGACCTTCCTTTATAACTACAAGAGTGTGGTCCTTTCTCCGATTTTTCATGTCAAAACAACAAAAGAAAACATTACAACACAATTTCCCAACTGGCTAAAATCACTTATACATTTTACATATTTCATAAACTTCTCATTAAGCTAAAATATGACTATTGAATTTTATTATTATTAAAAATGGATTTATAAATTCTACAAATTCAATAATATTGGTTTGGTTCTTTGTAAATTTGTTAAAAGAAAAAGTTAACAGCATTAGGTGAGTATAGAGCTAGTTGGTAAGTCACTAATGGAAAGATTTTATTTGGCCCAACTTTGTGAGGGCTCTTCATGCTCTACTTATATAAGTCAAGAAACGTCAGTATAACTTTACATATGTTTACAGAAGCCACTAAAGATATGCAGCACCCTGCAAAAACAAAATGGCCAGCTAAAAGAAAACAGGTTTTTTTCTTTAAACAAATACAGCAACTATATTAAATATATTTATTTTGAATGTAATATAAAATGGCTTGCAAAAAAATCTAAATGTTATCTCAAAATGATTCTGATTGTATAACTGGACAAATCTACCAAGTATAAAAATGTGTCACTCAATAGTGGGTTTTTTCCCACCTCCCTCCTATTTTTTGTCAGAGAGGTGTTTACAAAAATGCGCCTAAACTTGTGTTTTACTTCTTCCAAGACTTACCTGAGGCTTCACACAGTGCTCACAGGTTTTCACAGAAAACCCTGCCATTGTGGCAGAACTTCCTCTTCCTCCTCCTACAGCTTGTTTAGAAATGCTAGTTTCCAAGAAACTGTATAAATGAAGCCAGTTTAGTGAGAAAACAGTGCAACCTGATGGTTGGAACCGCCTCATCAATTTCCTCCGATGCTGTCTGAACACCGTCGGGGCCCTGACACCTGCAGGACGGGCTGGGGTGAATGCGGACGGTGGGAGACAAGGGTACACAGCACACCGCGTGCACTTGACAGTACGTAGTCAGGTGCTGCCACGGTCGTGACTGACATTAGAGCACTCGTGCGGCGGATAGCATCGTGTGAGCCCTTGAGAGGGCAGACTGTGGCGGGACCGGATGGGCGACAGGCCAGTTGTATTCACAAGTATTTTAACGCCCTGAGCCCTATAAAAGGTAAATAAGGACACTACTCAGACTTTTTTGTATGAGGATATTTAGTTGCTTTAAGTCATACAGTGTATACTTTTACATTTCCATTTTTTAATAGGAATTTATGTTCACTGTGGGGCCTACTTACAATTGAAGTATTCAAGCCTAATCAAATTAAATTCTATTGAGTATATTCTTGTAAGTCTTCTGGGAATGGCTTCTTCCCTGATGACAAAGTATCCAGTGTCAAATTTTCCATGAACAAAATAAAGTTTATAAATATTTTGGTTTTCTGTGACATCTCCTAGTATAGCCTGAGGGCTAATCAACTCCATAGAAGGAGAGGCTCAACGGCTAGGATGAATCTGCTTCATCTTTTACCCCTCTCTCTGTGGCACTTTATTAACAAAAACAATGCACTGGCATCCTTTCACCGATCAGAGCAGCCACTGTGTGGATCAGTTCACAATGACACTTGCCAGTGACCAAAATTAGGTGACAGGCATGTGAGAAGGTGGCACAGGTGCCGTCTCCCTAGAAAGCAGACAAGTAAGGTGTGGTGGGGGAAAGGTGATGGGGCAGAGGGCTGGGAAGTCAGCTCCCGTTTCACGTTACAGGATTCCTTAACAACCTAAAAACTAGAACAGTCTGAGGTGAAAAATCAACACCACTCTTATTAGTGACACTGAAGAAAAAATTAATTAGCCAGGACTTTTCACTGGTAGGTTACAAGCATTATGCAAAAACAAAGACAACAGAAGTCAAATCCAGCCAATATAAAGCAGTAATAAAATTTAAAAATGACATTATCAAACTCCAGTGGATGCTATTCTAAGATTCAAAATTTGGAAGATACCTAATTAAAAAGCTTACTCCTGGGAGCCTGGGTGGCTCAGTGGGTTAAAGCCTCTGCCTTCAGCTCAGGTCATGATATCAGGTTCCTGGGATCGAGGCCCACATCGGGCTCTCTGCTCAGCAGGGAGCCTGCTCCCCCCTCTTTCTCTGCCTATTTGTGATGGCTTTCTCTGTCAATTACATAAATAAAATCTTAAAAAAAAAAACCAAAAAACAAATTGAAAAAGTATCAATTTTAGCAAAGATATCAACATATATATATACACACACACACACGCAGATACAGATACACATTACAAAGATGTGAATTTGGCACTTTTACTTGGATTTTTAAAGAAAGTAAATACAGATATCTGCATAACAAAATCTCATTCTGGAGAAACAAGATTTAGAAACAAAAGGTTCAAACATCTCCCTTCTTAAAAAATAACATTGACACAGATAACTTTTTACCCGTTAAAACTCCTGGTTGGCAACTTTCTAAGTCTGTCTTGATAAAGCTAACTCCACAAACTGACAGAGTTAGTTTCTATCAGTGATACCTGGTTTATCCACTTTCAGTACATGTACCATGTGGCCAGAGGTCCATAAATAAAAATAACATTTTCAATGTAGAAATCTTAAAGTTCTAAAGGGAAGTACTGTTCAGTAGATAAATTCTCCTGGAATTTCTTGTAGCAAAGGTTCCTCAAATTTAAATCGTTTGGAAATGGCCTTTTGCTCCATTTTCTCTTTTTCAGACTGTCTGCATTGTCCTAAAGTATATGAAGCAAATACAATTAACCCCTCTGTTACACCCGATTCCTCGGTTTCTGGTTTCTGAGTATCTGAATTAATTTCAGGCACAGAATCACCTTCTTGGAGGGCATTTGCTTCTTCTAATGCCCCTTTCACCTTGAAAGAAGGATCCTGAACGCTGCTCTCTGTCAGCCACGGATGTTTTAGACATTCTTCAGCTGTGGCTCGATCTCTGAAAAGAAACACATTTCATACTTAAGACTTTAAAACTTCAGTTAGCAGGGTGCCTGGGTGGTTCAATTAAGCAACTGCTTCAGCTCAGGTCATGATCTCAGGGTCCTCGGATCGTGCTCCTGCAGCGAGCTCTCTGCTCAGTGGGGAGTTTGCTTCTCCCTCTCCCCTCGACTCATTCTCTTTCTCAAATAAACAAATACAATCTTTTAAAAAAAGAAAACTTCAGTTACAATTAGAGCATGCGGGACGGTGCAGGGGAGGCGCCTGGCTGACTCAGTCGGTAGAGCTCAGGACTCTTAATTTCAGGGTTGAGATTGAGCCCCATATTGGGTGTAGAGATTACTCAAAAAATAAAATCTTAAGAATGCGTACATTAGAACATAAGGTGTATTTATTGTATTATATTTGGGGAAGTATGAAGAGTCACAAGAATCTTACTGTGATTCCTGAATAAGACCGGAAGTTTTGGTGTGCAAATGCCATTCCCACAATGTTGACAAATACCTTAAGTAAGAGAGCTCTGAAAAGCCCTTTGGAAGAACAAGAACAGACAATAGCTGCTACACTGAGATGCAGCTCATGTTTTCTAAGAAACATTTTCATTTTTGACATTTTCTTTCAACAGATATAAATAAGGTCAAGGTTTCCCCTAGCTTAATGTCTACATTTTCCTGCCTTCCATTTGGGGTTTCAGTTTAACCTGCTTTTGTTCAGCGCAGATCACTCACAAACTGACAAAGATCAATATTAACTAATACTTACTCCGGTTTCTTAACCACAAGTGTCTTGATGAAGTCAATAGCTGATTCAGACACAACATCAAATTCTTCTTCAGAGTAACTTACACTCATCTGAGAGATGTTTAGGAATGTTTCTTGTTTATTATCACCTAAGAAAGGTGATACTCCTGTGAGCATGACATATGTTAACACTCCAATGCTCCTAAAGCAGAATGAAAATATAGGAAAAATTAGTTTCCTATTCATTTCTTGAAACCAGTTTGATCAATTTTTCATAAGTAACGCTTACCACATATCTGTCGCCATGCTGATAGGATCATAACTAAGAATTTCGGGAGCTAGTATCAAAAACAAGAAAACATTTAGCTGGGTGACAAAAATTTCTGATCTGCACCTTGAAATAAGATAATTTTTTTAAACACTCATCCCGGGATCGAGCCCCGCATCGGGCTCCCTGCTCGGTGGGAGGCCTGCTTCTCCCTCTCTCACTCCCCCTGCTTGTGTTCCCTCTCTAGCTATGTTTCTCTCTGTCAAATAAATAGATAAAATCTGAAAAAAAAAAAAAAAAACTCAGAGACCATCAAGATTTGGGCTAACATGAAATAACATTATATAAATTAATAGGTCTAACTAGATGTAATTAACATTTTTCCCACCAGCACCCTCCACTGTTGCGTCTTAATATTTTTAAAGTATCTGAATGCCTAAGTACTGTAATAGGAACTGACAACTCGGGCACCTTCCTCTTCCCATGTCCGCTGTAATCAAGTGTCCTGACTGATGACTGCTTTGAAATCTTTCTCAATGCCACCCACGCCTCCGCTTCCCTCTGGCACCCACCCTAGTCCCGGCACTTTCTCCTCCTGACCTCTACTCATCCCACCTCCCTGATCTGTTCTCCGCGCTGCAGCCAGAGGGGCTTTTAAAACGTCCACCCACTGACAGAATGTCAGCACGGTTAAAGAAAAAACTGGGCATTCTCAGAGGACATGCACCACACACAAAGATGACAAGAGTTGCCTCTGTAGAGTCCTGAAAGCAGCATGCTTTGATAACATTTAACTAAACTGTCACACGTGGAGCAATACAAAAGACATTCTCAGATGTGCAAGGACTTAGGAGAAATTCATGAAAACCCCCCTGAAAGAAAAACTCACTCATTGATATAATCCAGTCAACCAAAAGTAGGAAGAAAAGACAAGCAATCAAGTATTGAATCCATTTAAAAACAGATCAAAGACTACACAACTGTGGTAATTACAAATTTAAAAAAGGGGGTGAAGATGTTCTGTTCCTAGGAAAAGACAAAACACTCAAATCACACACTCATCACTGGTTGGGGACACACACACACTCTTCCCCTCCACCCCCAATATGAGGGAGGAAGAAAAGGTTGGGAGAAAATGTTAGGTAGACTAATTTCCTCAACTTCACCTTCTGATACTGAGTCCTGAAACAGAGGTTATGCATATTATTTTTAAGTTTGAAAAAAAATTATTAGTAAATTTAAAGTGAAATGCATAGCACCCAGACTACTGGAGGGGGAAAGGTAAGAGACCAAAGAAAAGATGCTGGGTGGAGGGGGCAGGAAGTAACAGCTTCTTTTCTCATGTTCATTACACTGAACACAGATGTGAGGGCCTGATAGGGCAAACCCAGTAAGGTAGTGTAACGGCAGCCCCGTTTTAGGGACAGGCACGGGAGGTCTAAAGAGATTTCAGGGCTGAGGCTTACCCCTCTGAAAGAGCAGGAGAGAAAGAGAGGAGAGGCTCCCTTGTTCTTCTCTATTACATAGTTCTGAGTTATTTTTTGTTTTCTTGGATCGGGAATTACTTCTACAATAAAGACAGTTCTGTTTTTTGGAGGGAACAAAGAGTTGTTGGCAGAAAACCGAGCATTTAGCCAAAGAACAGAAGGCATGGAAGAGAACAGACGTCCCTGAGGGCATAGCCCCCGCGGCTCTCAGCTCAGCGCCCCCATCGTGCGGGTCCTTGTCGCTGCCAAGGCTCTGGGCCCGCTGAAGGCCCCGGCGCTGCTTTCCCAGGGGAGGCCCCTGAAGCCGCAGCCCCAAACCTCCCGGAGCGGGGTTTCTCGCCCACAGAGACCACAGCACCCTTCTCAAGGGGCTTCTTCTGCCAGGGCTATCTGTACCTAAGAAGGGTCTGTTTCAAATCACAGGACTTATTTTAAAGCTTTGCGTTCTCTCCCTTGCACTGTGGTCGCCCATCGGCCTTGTCTCCCACGACCCTGTCCGTGCTCCGCAGCTGAGTCTCCGTGGAAACCATGGAAACCGTGTCCCGCTGGCTCCCTCTGCTCCCTCGGAACTGCTCCTTTCCCAGCTCCTTCCCGTCCCCGCCCCAAGCAGCCTCGGCTTCCTGGGCCCCCCAGGGAGGCAGCCAGCCTGCCTGTCCCTTCACACCTCTGACCTCAGGGGGACACCCCTCCCCTCCGGCCTGGCCACCGTGTCCCCACCGCCGTGCTGCTGTCGTCCCCATGTGAAGCCACCGCCGCCTGCGGCCACCCCAGGCCAACTGCATACTGGCGTCTGTGACCGCGGCCGGGCGTCCCTGCTGCCGCAGCCGCAGGTCTAGAGCGCTGCCCCTGCACAGCTACACCTCAGGCCTAATGACAAAGGACGCTTGCATCGCTGACATTTTAAATGTAAATACCGTAAACTCGTGGTCACAACCTTTAGATTCTTTCACTGCCTTGCTCTGCTTCTGGGTATCTTTTTTTTTTTAACCTCATTCAAGCACAGATCCTTTCGCATCCTGTTGTTCTTCCAGTCTATCAAAAAGGTCACAGCTTCCTTATTTTTGTACCAAACCTAAAATCCACAGGTCATCCCCCTTCGGCTGCTTTTGCTAGTACCTTCCCGCCGGAAGCTCGGACCGTGCATGGGCCCGCCATCAGGATGGCCGTCTGCTTCACACGGCTTGCAGTCACTTAAACAACGTTTCTTAGGGACTTAAAGTTCTTTAAAGGTCCTGACTTGTTCAATATCCTCCCACCTGCAGATAATCTGATATCCTACATTTTGCCAAATCCTCTCTGATTCCTTTTAGAAGCAAGCCCTTCAGGTTCTCTCAATCAGCAGTTCGGTACTTTACCCTTTAATGTTTGCCATTTTTAAAATTTTTGCAAAAAAGAAGGGTTCTCTGAAGGTAGAATTTTAACACAGCAGGTGGCCGGGCCCACTATTAATCACGCCCCATGTGCGCTCCCAGGTGAAGATAACGCCTGACCCCAAAGAGAACATAACCCACTCCGAGCACTTACCCACATACTCAGGGGTGCCCATAATTTCCCGGAGCTCTTCGCTCTTCTTCATTATTCTTGAAAGACCAAAATCAACTATCTTAATGTCGCCCAGTGGAGAGTCACTTGTCAGCAGAATATTCTGAGGCTAAAACAAAACAATACAGAAAGAGCAAGTAGTGCATGAAATCTACGCAGCTTGTCCGTTTAACTGAGACTGACAAATTTAATAGTAAGCAGTCATTCATTAAACACATTTTTTTGACGTTTAAAATAATAAATTTTATTTTTTAGTGCAGTTTTAGCAAAATTTAGCAAAATTGATCAGAAAGTGCAGAGATCCACCTGTATTCCCTTTGCCCCTACGTATGAAACACATTTTTTAAAAAATATTTTATTTATTTGACAGAGAGAAACACAGCGAGAGAGGGAACACAAGCAGGGGGAGTGAGAGAGGGAGAAGCAGGCTTCCCGCCGAGCAGTGAACTCGATGCGGGACTCGATCCCGGGTCTCCGGGATCATGACCTGAGCCGAAGGCAGTCGCTTAACCAACTGAGCCACCCAGGTGCCCCTTGACACTTTTACATAAAAAAGTCAAACATATATACTAGGATACAAAATTCATTTCAATTTTTAAAATAAAATGACAGTTGAAAGAAAAGTTTATGTTGCTTCAGAAAAGGGCTGTACTTCCTGTCTTCTGCCATTAAGAGTATTTCCAATGATAAACTGTGAACCATTGGTACCAATAAAGTGTAACTACGTTCCTATAGCACCCCAAGTGTTCTGTGATGTGGCCCGGCTCCTCTCCACTCCCGCAGGCACTCTGTGTTCCGAATCCAGCGCCCGCAATCCCCGATGCACACCCACCTCCCCGCCCTTCCGTGCCGCCTTGCTCGGGAAGCCCTCTCCCCTTCTCCCCTGGCCAATCTAGCTTCATCACTCACCCCATGCATGGCGGGTCTCAGCACAGCACTGGTGCCCCAAGGACAGCCTTCCCGGACGCCCTTCCTGCCTTCCAGGGGGGGTTGGATGCCTGCCCCTCGCTACTCCACGACATCTCGCGCGGGACAGGCTTCTCCCACTGCTTGGTTTATTGTCTTTTCGGTCCCCTCTGTCACACTGGTTCTCCAGGGGTTTATAATGAATGCTAACATTTCCCTTCCCTCCATGAAGAGCCAACCAATCCATCTGACTTCTGTCTCCTTCCTCTCCCGCGGGTCACTAGGTCGCTCCAATCCAATGACCTAACCCCGCGCTTTCTGGGCGACCACCCGAGCAGCGCCCGGCACTGCTGACCCTCCTTCCTTGTTTGCCTTCTCGTTTTCTCTTGGGCTCAGGAGCAAGACACGACCCTGCTTTCCCCTTACCTCTCTGGCTGCCGCTCCTGCCTCTGCGGGCTCATCTTCCTTTAACCGGCCGGTGCAGTGGGTCCTTCATGGCCTTTCCTCGCTCTTTACACTCACCCCCCGCCCCCAAGCAGTGTACCTGCGCCCGGGGCTTAACCACGGCCTACACGTTGGGAGTCACAGGTTTTTATCGCCGGCTCAGAGCTCTTCCGCCAACTGCTTACCTAATCTCTCCGCTTTGATGTCTCACAGTCCCACAGCAACCTCAAAGCCCCGCGCCCAAAGCAGACGATTTCCCCTCCCAGATGAGTCCCCATACGCCAGTGACTGTCACCTCAGGGGATGCCACCGTCACCAGCAAGGTAGGAGAAAACATTAAGAACCACCTTACCCATTCCTCTCTCCCCACTTTCTCCTCATTCAGCTAACATTTCACGACATCCTACTGAATTTAAAGCATAAATTTAAGCACTTCTCGACTTTCTCTCCAACTATGGAACACTCATTCAAGGCACCATCAATTTTTTGCTCCATTGCAACAGCCTCTAACTGGTTGGCTACACTCTATTTTGCCCAGACTGTAGGCAGAAGGGTCGCTGGCACTAGCTAAGTCTGATCTGTCACCCGCCTGCCTAAAGCCTTCAGCAGCTTTCCGTTAGTCTCAGCTCCCAAGCTCCTTAACGTGGCATACAAACTCCCAAACTGCTTAACGTGGCATACAAACCCTGCTAGTTCGAACTCCCCCAGCTCTCCAGACTCATCGGAAACCTGTTTCCCTCGGCTTGGCCACAGTGGAGACGTCTCGGCACACACTGTCCGGTCTCTTCTACTCGCCATGCTTGCTCTCACAGCAGTATCTCTGGGTACTTTTCCCTATTCTTCCTTGCCTAGCGTCAGCTTGCTGAGAAGACCTAGGGTGGCAGTGAAGAGGAATCTGACGTTCAACAGAGAAGAGCTGCGACATGAAGTAGGAAGTTGGGGTCTAGGTGGTTCCTCTTATTAACACATAATGTATTATTTGGTTCAGGTGCACAGATCTGTGAATCACGTCTCGCACAAATCACAGCACTCACCATAGCACACACCCTCCCCAGTGTCCCTCCCCCCGACTCCCCAGCAACCCTCAGTTTGTTTCCTGAGATTAAGCATCTCTTATAGTTTGTCTCCCTCCCTGGTCCCAGCTTGTGTCATTTTTTCCCTCCCTTCCCATGACCCCCCACCTCTCAAATTTCTCATATCAGAGAGACCATGTAACTGTCTTTCTCTGAGTGCCTTACTTCGCCGAGCATCATACCCTCTAGTTCCAGTCACTTTGTTGCCAATGGCAAGATTCTGGGTTTTTGATGGCTGCATAGTATTCCACCGCATGTAGATACCTAGGTGGTTCCTCTCTTTTAAGGGGGTTACTGTCAACCATGCTGCCTTTCTCTATCATGCAAATGCCTAGACTGATGCAGGTGTGGATTCAGGGACAGAGAAGGAGCAGCTTTGGTGCCAGGAGTCACCGGGCGGGGCCAGCACACGGGAGGCTCGCCTTAGCTGCTGCTCGCACGGGGGGCAGAGGCATAACTAACTATAAAAAAGAAGCTAAAAGGTGTCCACTTGTGTCAGGAATGGAGGCACCGTAAACCTGCATGACCCCAAGCCCCGGTGACAGAGCAGCATCGGAAGAGAAGACACATTTGCGCAGCTGCGGCTGGACTAGCTCGGCACCCCAGGTGCGGTCTGGACACAGTGTGGGCGTGAGGCCTCGCCTCGGAGAGTTCTGCGGGAGAGAAGGAGCAGAGCTCGGAGGGGATCAAAGATCTTGTCGCTTATTCAAAAAGAAAAAATTTATAGACTGCCTACCGGGAAAAGAACAGAAAATAAGACATAAATCCCACGTTCCGCTGAAGCCTTCCATTCCCAGGGGGACCAAGCAGCACAAGTAAGAGTAACATCGCGGGGGTGGGGGGGGGTGTTAAGCACTCGGGGGAACTCGGAGCTGGGAACTGGCGGGGAGAGTGTCCCCGGGTGTGCGCGCGCAGGTGCAGGGCGGTGGCGGGGAGGTTCCCTGAGAGGGCAGGACTGAGCTGCTCCAAAGCAGCCAGCGCCTGCGGTGGGCAGGGGGCACGGGCAGGGGGCATCCCGGGAGAGCAAAGACCCCGCCGGAGGCAAGGACAAGCGACGAGGGGAGGAACCACAAACTGGAGGACGGCACAGAGGTGGAAGGGACCAGTGTGGTGGCAGGCACAAGCTAAATTGTTACAAATTAATCCAAACCAGATAAAGCATCCCTCCTGTCATACACAAAAGGATGGAAAATGAACTGATCAGTGTTAGAATCAATTTCTCTTTTCAGTGAAAAAAAAATGAGAGGTCTGGGTAATGTGCATAAACAAACTTCATTATAAAGCTATCTTCTCTTTGTTAATTAGCTTCTAGCCATTTCTTCAGGAAAAAACCTAGGATTATGAGTCCCAAAATTTATCAAGGCAATTTTAGTGCTATTAATGAAATACTCTAGTAAAATGTCATTATTTAGGCAAATTAGTTAAGACAATCTGCCTGTTATATATATTCATCACTGAACATGTTTTGCCCTTCCCAGCACATAAAAAACCCCAAAAGAAATACTGCTAAGTGGAAATCATTACCGTACCATCAGAGCCGCCTGTGATTACTAAAACACAGAGTCTGTAAATGTTCTTAAGTACAGTTTGTCCCCTTAAAATAGCTTAAATGTTTGTCCCTTATATTTTGTTTGTACTTTACATTCCCTAGGAAAGGCTTTCTTTAGTGATCATGTAAAAACTAGTTGGTGTGCTCGTAATGTAGTGAATTCTACATTAATGTCATCGAATTATTAAAACATTACTCGATTTGAAATCTAGGCCCAGTCACATGCATTCATCATGTACCAGAGTGAGAGACATTAGACAGAGGGATGGCTAGGAAAAAACACATCTCCCAATCAGAGCTCTTTCATGGGATTTCACAGTTAATGCTTGTTACGTAGTTTCTGCCAACTGTGCCCTGGTTTAACCAGAGATATAGCTCAGAAACAGACCTTACTCCTCTGAATAAAGTGTAAGTACAATTACAGGACTATAATCTGTTGGTCTTTGATAGCAAAATATACTGACTTCCGGGAAGGGAAATTTCTGGGCTGCAAACAAAGAAGCATTACAGCTTAGTTAAATCTCCTTTCTAGGGAATCGAGTTCGTGATAAAGAAGTTGTGGCTCCCGATGCCTAACTCTATTTAAGATGCATGAATCCCAGGTGGTAAGAGAAAGCAAGAAGGTCACTGGAGCAAGAAGGACAATGGAAGAACAGGAAACACACAAACTGTCCTCAAAGAGACAGAGGCAACGGGGAGATGTTTGTAGAATCTTATTCCTCGGCTTCATGGGGGTATCTTTCATTTATTTTGGTATCTTCATCTTCTCATAGAGCTCATTTGTTGCTGAACACTCGCCCCCGGATAAGATCACTGTAACGTGGGGCTAACTTGCTTATTTAGCCTTAAGGCACCATGAACAAAATTCTGAGGAACTTTTTTACCAGCCAATGAAAACTCAAGCTGCCTCTGTATTTATTAACACCCAGGTCACAGTACAGCAAGAGGGTAATGTCACCCTCTTTCAAGTAATACACTGATGCTCACAATGTCGGTGACCAACTTAAATCTCAAAAGGGAAAGTTCCAGCTTCTAGTTCCTGCTCTGCTCCTCCGCTTCTCATCTCATACACAAAACAGCAAGGACGAGCTCCCGACCGAAGACCTAGCAGAGAACTGCCGAGGGAGCGAACCGACAAGGACCACTCGAACACAAAGACAACTGGGCTTTAAGATCGGATTTCTTGCATTCTTTCTGGTCAAGTCCATCCCGACTGAAATAAAAGCAGGCCACTATGCTCATGACTAATTCCCCAACTGAGGTTACTTTGAGGCCTTTAGCCTTGTCCTGACTTTGGTAGAGCGGCTGCTTCTCAGATTTGTCAATCCTGCCGCACTTTACATGAAATGAATGGGCTTTCCCCTAATCGCAGTTTGGTGTCTTTTCTATTTTTGTGGTCCTGTGAACAACAGTTCGAGATCCGCATCTGCTACCCCTCAAACCATTTGCCATGTTCAATTTAAGACATCTGGCTGCGAGTCATCCGTGAATCAGTATTCTGGCCAACTGCCCGTCTGGGGTCTGACCTGAGGCCAAGCGACATATTTCCCGTGGTGACAATTAGCTCTTTTAGAGGAGCAACTACAATAGTTATTCTAACTACTTGTTGTCTCTGGGACAAGAATTCCCCATTTTAAACACAGTGTAGAATAGACAGTCTACTAACTCAGGGTTACCCTAGACGTGGGGATTGTCAATTGGCACAGAATTAAAACTTTAGAAAAAACATTCAGCTTTGCAGTTCTCCAGATCCTACGGAGACTCAGAGTCAACATTATGAGCACAAATGGTCACAGGGCAGATGGCTATTAATAAGCTTAGGGACAGGGGCGCCTGGGTGGCTCAGTCATTAAGCGTCTGCCTTTGACTCAGGTCACGATCCCAGGGTCCCGGGATCAAGTCCCGCATCGGGCTCCCTGCTCAGCAGGAAGCCTGCTTCTCCCTCTCCCACTCCCCCTGCTTGTGTTCCCTCTCTCGCTGTGTCTCTGTCAAATAAATAAAATCTAAAAAACAAAAGGCGTGGGGCAGTAGGCTCTCTGGCCAGACTCACAGAGGCCCCAGGCAGTCGAGCGGAGGGTCTTCTGGTAAAACCCACTCCCACTGGCACGGTGCCACACCAACCCCGACCCTGAGCGGGTCCTGGAGGGACACATCTGACTGCACCTGTGACCACGGTGAGGCAGCAGGATGGCCGGGAACACCCCAGGCCACGCAGCCTTCCAGTGTCTCTGGACCTATGAAACATGAAGGGTCCAGTTTCCCACATCAAAGGCCCATCATCAGGCCTCTATTAAATCCAGAGAGAATTCTATACTAAGTGTACTGGGGAGAAAGGAAGATGATTTATACTGAGTGTACTGGAGAGAAAGGGATATAATTTTCCTTGAGTAAATACACAGTTAAACCTGGTATTCAAGAACCTAATTTTCACCATCAGCTGCTTTGCTTTCAAGTAACATCAAAGACCCATGACACACAGCGTTGGCAACCTGTCCGACCTGCTACTTAATTAGTTCCCGAATAATAGTTAAAGGCTGAGCTGTCATAGATTGAAAGCGAATTTCCTATAGGTGCAATGTTATTTAAATCGGGGTTCATTCCTAGAAATCCTTTTCACATCATAAAACCAGCAAAACACCATAAAAAAATAAATATAGGGCTTTCCAAAGTTAAGTGTGGAAAACCAAGTGTGTGGCGGGGGGCGGTGAGTGCAAACATCACCCGGCATTCTTCTGCGCTAGCTGAGGCTTCCCGAAGCTCGAGTCCTCTGCAGTCTGGACTGCAGAGACTGGGTATTCCCAAGGGAGGCGGGGGGCGGGGGGGGGGTGTTGGGTGTTTCCTCCAGAAGGGTCTCTGAATCTCGAAGCACATGACTGACTAAAGGGAAAAACAAAGCCCCAGTTCCCTCAGCTGTGTGATGAGGGTTTTACTCAGGTGATCCCTAAGGCCATTTCAGCTTTAGCATCCTGGGACTCCGTGCGGGCACACCCGTGTCCACACCTGCCTTCACCTACCGATCACCATGCACGCTAGCCACTGTACTAACTTAATATCCTTGAAAAAATGTTTACAGAATGAATGTAAGATTAGCAGTTTTCAGAAAACAAGAAAGTTTTCACATTGTTTTCTTCCCCTGTATTTTTCTGTGGGGGACTAGTCTTTGAAGGCCCATCTGTTGCCCTTCCACCTTATTTGAGACGGAATCTTATCAAGTTTACTTCAGCAGGCAGCCTCCTGATTCCACGCTGCACTGTCAGGCTCCTCGAGTGTCCCTTCGCGCAGCGAGGACGGAACACTGTCCTTCGGCTGCGGGCTGTCTGCCCGGTGGCCCGTGTGCCCCACAGCAGCGGCTCCCAGCACGGCGCCGGGACCCGCAGTCTGAGCATCCCGCGGGAACTCTGGACCCGGGGGCCTAGCGATCTGCTTTAGCCAGCCTTTCCCGGTGGTCCTGACCCCTGTCACCGCATCTCCTTGCTGCCAGGGGGCGAACTACAGCAGAAGTTAAGCTAGAAAGGCAGATGGTGAGTAAAATGAGGCTGCAGAAGTCCAGGAGAGGAAAGCCTGTTTTGGGGCCAGGGGTTCAGTCTCCTCAGGGGACGTTCCTTCTTCACCCCATCTCCTCTGGCTGATAAAGGGCTGGAGTCACTGGTGTGTTCCTTAAGGAATGTTTCCTTTCCTCACAGTCACCCTGGGGCTCGAGATGGAAGCAACCATCAACAGGGACCTGAGACTCCTCTACCCCAGATGCCTGAAGGAATATGCTAAGGACACTTGCAGTGG
>PITA01009980.1:0-74542 GCA_004023965.1 Spilogale gracilis
GCCACAATCGCCAAACTGTGGAAAGAGCCAAGGTGCCCTTCAACAGATGAATGGATAAAGAAGATGTGGTACATATATACAATGGAATACTATGCCTCCATCAGAAAGGATGAATATCCAACTTTTGTAGCAACATGGACTGGACTGGAAGAGATTATGCTGAGTGAAATAAGCCAAGAAGAGAAAGTCAAGTATCGCACAGTTTCACTTACTTGCGGTGCATGAGGGGTAACCTGGAGGACAGTGGGAGAAGGAAAGTAAATGGGAACTAGGGTAATCTAGGGAGAGAAACGAAACAACAGAGACTTTGGACACAGAAACAAACTGAGGGACTTGGAGGGAGGGGGATGGAGGGATGGGGAGCCTGGTGGTGGGTCCTGGGGACACCTAAAGCGTGGAGCACTGGGTGTGGAGAATGGGGAATGAATCTTGGAACACTGGAAAAAAAAATTTAAGTAACAATAAAAAGAAATAATTAGTTCTTTCTTATATATATAATCAATATCAACATGTGTATATGTGCATATATATGTATATATGTATGTATTCATATCTGTATCTATATTTATATCTATATTTAAAATAATAAATACTAAAAGTATTTAAAGGAAAGCCACTTCATATACAGTGCTCACGAGGGTGTGAGTAGACACAAACACTTCAGAAACTATTGTGACAACTACTATTTTTTTTAAGATTTTATGTATTTATTTGACTGAGAGAAACAGCTGGAGAAGGAACACAAGCAGGTGGAGTGAGAGAGGGAGAAGCAGGCTTCCTGCCAACCAAGGAGCCGGATGAGGGACTCCAGGATCATGACTTGAGCCAAAGGCAAATGCTTAATGACTGAGCCACCCAGGTACCCCTTGTGACAACTACTTTAAGTGAAAGCTGCATGAAACCTATGATTCAGAAAATCCACTCGTGTGTGTGTGTTTGTGTGTGTGTGTTTGTGCATATGTGTGCATATAAGAATATATATAAGAAAGATATAGGAAATGTATGTGTAAAAGTAGTGAGGAACAAAACATCAATTGGAAGACTCTTTCTGATAGTAATAAATTAGAAACTACTTAAAAATCTTCAATAGAGGGGTGCCTGGGTGGCTCATTTGGTTAAGCGACTGACTTCAGCTCAGGTCATGATCCTGGAGACCCGTGATCTAGCCCCACATCGGGCTACCTGCTCGGCGGGAAGCCTGCTTCTCCCTCTCTCACTCCCCCTGCTTGTGTTCCCTCTCTGGCTGTGTTTCTCTCTGTCAAATAAATAAAATCTTAAAAAAAAAAAATCTTCAATAGAAAAATTTCAATAGAAAAATGGTTAAACAAATAAATGGACATACACTGTAGTAAGTTAACAATATGGATAAATTTACAATCTTCATTTTTTATAAAAAAATAAGTTGCTGCAATATACATAAGGCAGATTTATAAAAGTATGAAAATATTCAAATCAATCAATATACTACTTAAGAACCATACATATTTTAAGAATGTAATTTAAAATCATGAAAGTAATAACAACCAAATTCAGGATATTTACTTCGCTCAAACAGGAAGGGGGGAAAGAAGAATACATTCATTAGAAATTCAAATGCATTTATAAAACTATTCATCCCCAAGCTTGTTCCTTCCATAGCTACCTGTTTTCATCATAATATACTTGTACCTTTGTAAGCTAAATATTATCAATTTTTTAAAAAGGAAGTTTTAACAACAAATGACATACAGGCTATTCTTTCTTCATTGTATAATCTTGGCACCTTTGTCAAAGATTGTTGACTGTACATGCCTTGAGTTTATTTCTGGGCTCTCTTTTGTGTTCCACTGGTATATATGACGACTTATTTTTTCTTCAAACTTTAATGAAGTATATAATTGACAAATAAAATTACATATATTTAAGGTATACAATGTGATGTTTTGATATATGTTATATACTGTGAAATGACTACCACAATCAAGCTAATTAACATTTGCAGATCCTAACAACTACTTTTTTGTGTACATGTAATGAAAATATTTAAGATCTACTCCCTAAGAAACGTCCAAGTATAAAATGCAGTATTATTAACTACAGTCACCATTCTACTCTCTGCTTTTCTGAACTCAACCTTTTTTAGATTCCACATATAAATGACATCATGCAGTATTTGTCTTTTTGTGTCTTATTTCACTTACTATAAGGTTCCCTAGTTTTATCCACGTTGTCATATATGTCAATATTTCCTGTTCTAAGACTGAATATATTCCAGTATTAGACACACACACACACACACACACACACACACACACACACACACATTCTTTACCCATTCATACATTTGATTGACACTTAGGTTGTTTCCATATCTTATCAATGTGAATAATACTGCAAGGAACAAGGTGTATCTTGTATGTATGTGTACGCATGCATATATACACAATAAAAGTGCAGGTATATTTTGTAGATAATGATTTTATTTCTTTTGAATATATACCCAGAAGTGAGATTGCTGGATCATATAGCAGTTCTATTTCTAATTATTGTGGGACCTCCATACTGTTTCCATAATGGCTGTACCAATTTACATTACACAAACAGTGCATCAGTTTCTTTTTCTTCACATCCTTGCCAATACTTGTAATCTTTTACCTCTTTGACAGTAACTGTTGTAACTGATGTAAGGCAATATTTCATCTCGATTTTCATTTTTCATCTGAATTTTCTAGAGACTAGTGATGTTGAGCATCTTTTTATATAGGTATTGGCCATTTGTACATCTTTGGAGTAATGAATATTCATGTCCTTTGCCCATTTTTTAATCAGTTTATTTGTGTTCTGGCTGATTCATTTGTGTTCCATATATACTTTGGATATTAACCCCTTATCAGATGTATGATTTACAAATATTTTCTATCATTCTTTAGGTTGACTTTTCATTTTGTTGATTATTTCCTTTGCTAATGCAGAAGCTTTTCAGTTTAACACAATGACACTTGTCTATTTTTGCTTTTGCTGCCTGTGCTTCAGGAGTCATATCCACAAATCATTGCCCAAACTTCAAAAAGTTTTGTCCTATGCTGCCTTCTAGTAGTTTTGTAATTTCAGGTTTTGTGTTTTAGTATTTAATCCATTTTGAGTTGATTTTTGTATACAGTGTGAGGCAAAAGTCCAATTTCCTTCTTTTAATAAAAATGTGGATTTTATGAATTCCCAAAACCATTTATTGAAGAGACTATCTTTTTCCTCATTGTATGTTCTTGGAAACACAGCTGCAGATCACTTGACTATAGATGGGTAGATGTATTTCTGGACTCTTTATTCTGTTCCTCTGGTCTGTATGTGTTTTCATGACAGTACCATTCTGTTTTGATTACTGAAGCTTTGTAAAATATTTTAAAATCAGGAGGGGTGATGCCTACAGCTTTGTTCATGTCTAAAACTGCTTTGGCTATTCAGGGTCTTTCCTAGTTCCGTATGATTTTTAGGATTGTTTTTCATCTATATCTCTGAAAATGACAGTGGAATCTTCATAGATACTGCAGTGAATCTATAAGAACACTTTGCATAGGATGCATATTTTAACAATATTAATTCTTTAAGCCATGAATACAGTATGTTCTTCAATTTCTTTCATCGATGTTTTGAATCGTTCTGTGGAGAGATCTTTCACTTCTGTGGGTTAATTTATTCCTAAGTACTTTATTCTTTGAAATCCTACTGTAAATGGGACTATTTTCTTTTTTTTTTTTTTTTTTTTTTAAAGATTTTTTTTTATTTATTTGACAGAGAGAAACACAGCCAGAGAGGGGACACAAGCAGGGGGAGTGAGAGAGGGAGAAGCAGGCTTCCCGCCAAGCACGGAGCCCGATGTGGGGCTCGATCCCGGGTCTCCGGGATCATGACCTGAGCTGAAGGCAGTCGCTTAACCAACTGAGCCACCCAGGCGCCCCATGGGACTATTTTCTTAATTCTGTTGATACTTCACTGTAAGTATACAGAAGTGCAATGCCTTATGTGTGCCTGCAATTTTGATGCATTCTTTTATTCTAACAATTCTTTGGTGGTGTCTTAAGATTTTCTACATATAAGATTAAGTAATACACAGACAATTACACTTCTTCCTTTCTAGGAAGGAAGATGCCTTAGATGCCTTTTATTTCTTTTTTCTTACCAAAGGGACTTTTCCGGGACTTCTAGTACTATACTGCATGGAAGTGGTGAGAGTGGGTATCTTTGTCTTGTTCCTGATATTAAAGGAAAAATTTTCAGTTTTTGTTTGTTTTACCACTGAAGTCATGTTAGGTGTGGACTTTTAATATATGACCTACATTATGTTGAGGTACATCCCTTCTGTACCTAGTTTGGTCTTCATTTTTATCATAAAAGGATGTTTAATTTTGTCAAATGGTTTTCCTGCATCTTTTGAAATGATAAGGTGATTTCTATCCTTCATTCTCTTAATGTGACATATTGTATTTACTAATTTGCACATGCTGAACTATTGCATCCTATGGATAAATGCCCTTGATTATCATGTATGGTCCTTTTAATGTGCTGTTAAATTTGGTTTGCTAGTATTTTGATGAGGATTTTTGCATCACTGACCTTTAGTTTTCTTTTCTTATAGCGTCTATATCTGACTTTGTCATTACCATAATCCAGGCAACTGTTATTTGAAAAGTGTGTCAAGAATGCACAATGAGGGAAACAGTCACTTTTACAAATTATGTTGGGAAAATTGGATATCCACGTACAAAAACTGTAATTGGGCTCTTACAACCATACATAAAAATCAATATAAAATCAATTAAAGGAGCACGTGAGTGGCTCAGTTGTTAAGCAGCTGCCTTCAGCTCAGGTCATGATGGGATCGAGCCCTGCATTAAGCCCTCTCTTTGGTAGGAAGCCTGCTACCCCCACCCCCACCCCCTGCCTATGCTCCCTCTCTGGCTGTGTTCCTCTGTCAAATAAATAAAATCTTTAAAAAAATAATAAATTCAGGATTTAAATGTGAGATCTGAAACTTTAAAGCTCCTAGAAGAAAATATAAGAGGAAGAGTCTCATAATATTAGTCAAGACCATGATTTTAGGATATGCACCAAAAGCAAAGCAACACAAACAAAACAAACCAGTGAGACCATATAAAACTGAGAAAAAAAAAATCTGTAGAGCAAAGGAAACAAAGAGTGAAGAGGTAACATTCATAATAGTTAAATAGATAAAATCCAAAATACATAAGGAATGTCTATATCTCAAAAGCAAAAACTCCACATATTTTTGTTACTTTTAATTTCTTCCCACTGATTTTATTGTTGTTTTATTTTCTACCTTTCTCAAAATTTTATTTAAATACTAGCTAACATACAGCATGATACTGATTTCAGGAGTAAAATTCAGTGATTCATCACTTACAAATTAACATCCACTGCTCAACACAATAGCCTTCCTTAATACCCATTCCATTTAGCCCATCCCCATACACATCCCTTCTATCAACCCTCAGTTCTTTCTCCGTACTTAAGAGTCTCTTGGGGTGCCTTGGTGGCTCAGTTGGTTAAGCGACTGTCTTCGGCTCAGGTCATGATCCCGGAGACCTGGGATCAAGTCCCACCTCAGGCTCCCTGCTCGGTAGGGAAGCCTGCTTCTCCCTCTCTCACTCCCCCTGCTTGTGTTCCTGCTCTGGCTGTGTTTCTCTCTGTCAAATAAATAATAATAAAAATCTAAAAAAAAAAAAAAGGGTCTCTTATGGTTTGCTTCCCTCTCTTCCCCTCCCCCATGTTCAGCTGTTTTGTTTCCTATATTCCACATATGAATGAAATCATACGGTATTTGTCTTTTTCACTTAGCATAATATACTCTAGCATAAATCTACTCTATATTTCATTCTTTCTGGTGTCTGAGTAATATCCCATTGTGTGTGTATGTGTGTGAAAGTATTTACGTGTGTATGTGTATGTATGTATATGTATATGTATATATGTGTATACCTCTTCTTTATTCATTCATCAGTCTATGGGCATTTGAGCTCTTTCCACAATTTGGCTATTATCAATAATGCTGCTATAAATATTGGGTATATATGCCCCTTCAAATCAGTATTTCTGTATGCTTTGGGTAAATACCTTGGTAGTGCAACTGAGGGGTTGTAGGGTAGTTCTACTTTTAACTTTTTGAGGAACATCCATATGGCTTTCCAGGGTGGGTGCACTAGTCTGCATTCCCACCAACAGTGTTAAGAGGACTCCCCTTTCTTCACATCTCTGCCAACATCTGTTGGTTCCTGTGTTGTTAATTTTAGGCATTCTGATGGGTGTGAGGTCATATGTCATTGAGGTTTTGATTCGTATTTCCCTGATGATGAATGATGTTGAGCATCTTTTCATGTGTTTGTTGGCTATGTGGATGTCTTATTAGGAAAAATGTCTATTTATGTCTTCTGCCTACTTCTTAACAAGATTATTTATCTTTTAGGTGTTGAGTCTGAGAAGTTCTTTCTAGATTTTGGATATTAATTCTTTATCAGATATGACATTTGCAAATACTTTCCCCTATTCTGTTGGTTGCCTTTGGTTTTATTGTTTCCTTCATTGTGCGAGGATTTTTATCTTGATGAAGTCCCCATAGTTCACTTTTACCTTTGTTTCACTTGTTTTCAGAAATGTGTCTAGTAAGAAGTTGCTATGACTGATATCAAAGAGGCTACTGCCTGTGTTCTAGGATTTTAATGGTTTCCTATTTCACATTTAGGTCTTTCATCCCTTTTGAATTTATTTTTGTGTATGGTATAAGGAAGTGGTCCAGTTTCATTCTTTTGCATGTTGCTATCCAGTTTTTCCAACACCATTTGTAGAAGAGATGGTCTTTTTTTCCCCCATTTTTAATTCTTTCCTGCTTTGTTGAAGATTCATTGACCATATAGATGTGGGTCCACTTCTGGTTTTCTCTTCTCTTCCACTGATTTATGTGCCTGTTTTTGTGTTAGTACCTTATTGTCTTGATGACTACAGCTTTGTAATATAGCATGTAATCCAGAATTCTGAGGCCTTCAGCTTTGTTTTTCTCTTTCAAGATTGCTTTGGCTATTCAGTTTCTTTTGTGGTTCCATAAAAATTTTAGGATTGTTTGTTCTACATATATATATATATATATATATATATATATATATATATATACATTATCATTATATATAATACATATAAATAATATATATTGTGCATTGTATATTTATATTTTATATATTAAATATAAACATAAAGTATATAAATACATAAAATAAATAATATAATTTTATATATATGTATTGAAGAATACAAAGGATTTGAAGATATGCTTCTCCAAAGAAGACATACAAGTATCAACAGGTATATGAAAAGATGTTCAACATCACTAACCCTCAGTGAAATTCAAATCAAAACCAAAATGAGATATCATCTTACACTGTTAGGGCAGTTATAATAAAGAAGATACAAAATAACAAGTGTAGGAAATGATGTGGCTAAACTGGAAACTTTGTATAGTATTGGTGGGAATGTAAAACAGTATAGGTACCATCAGGATGGATCTAAAAATCGGGATGGATCTTACTTAAAAAGGAATTCGAAATAGGATGATCTTATGATCAATCCCTCTTCTAGGTATAAACCCCAAATAACTGATACTAGGATTCTGAAGAGATATATGCACTCCCATATTCACTGAACCATTTATTCACAATAGCCAAGATATGGAAATAAACTAAGTATCCACTGACTGATGAATAAATGTGATCACACACACACACACACACACACACACAGAATGGATGATTTTTGAGCCTTAAAAAAAAAGAAAATCTTTCCATATGTAACTACATTAATGAGCCTGGGGAACATTATTCTAAGTGCATTAAATCAGCCACAGAAGGACAAATGTCATACAATCTCACTGTATGAGGTATCTAAAATAGTCAAATTCATAAAAATGAAGAGTGGCATGATGTCTTCTGGGGATGAAGGGAGGTGGTTGCTCTTCAGTGAGCCTAAAGTTTCAGTTACACTAGATGAATAGGTTCTAGGAATCTGCTCTAAAACATTATGTCTAGAGTTAACAACACTATATTAAGCATTTTAGAATTTGTTAAGAGGGTAGATCTCTATAAAGTGCTATGACAATTTTTAAATGTCATAAAATAAGTATTACCTTATTAATATTAAATAGTATTATTTGAGAAAATGAATAAAAGAAAAATATGTTACAGAAGATAAAATCACATTAATGATATACTTGTGAATGTTAACATATATACCATTACTTTGAAATATATAAACAAAATTGAAAGAATCAAATACATAATTGTCTGTGGAAAATTTAACATACTCCTTTTGGAAATCAACAGAACAAATGGAAAAGATTTTAATAAGGATACAGACTGAATAAATTGCCTATTAGTAAACTTGATCTAATAGATAAATAATGAATGTTGTACTCTAATTACATAATTTTTTCCTAAAACCTATGAAATATTAATGATAGTAATTGTATATGGATTCATAAAGATCATATCAATAAACCCCAAAGAACAGATTTTTAAATTATATATTTAAATACAGTAAATGCAATTAGAAAATAATATTTAAGTACTAACCAAAATATTAAATTGTTTAAATTGTTTCAAGACTCCTAAATAACTCATCTGCAAATGAGGGAATCATTCAGTCTGCAAATAGGCTTTACAAATTATAGATCTAAACACATACATAGAAATATATAGAATTGAAGTTCATTTCTTTTTCAGGTAAATGCTAAGTGTATAAACCAAGAAAGGCAGCTTTCAAAGAGTTACTCAAAAACTTGGGCTAAAATGCTCTGCATTGTTTTCTGCATGTGCTGGAGGTTTATACTGACTAGACACAGATGTGACAGAAAACCATCTGCTCATAATCTACTGACCAGAAACAGTCACTGGGCTACTCCAGAAAGAAAAACTAGTATGAAATCAGTTCCTGGCTGGCTGCTCCCTTCCAGTATGGAAAATGGTACCTGCATTTCAATTGGTAAACTAACCTTCTCTTTTTCAAAAGACATTGAAAGCACTATACATAAAAATACCTGGGGTGTGACTCCATTTATTTTTTATGCAAAATACAAACTTGCAATGGCAACTTTATTAGAAAACAAGATTTAACTGAATATACTAGAAATTAAAGTCAGTAATTTAAAAGAGCAATGGAATAAACCTAAATACTGTGGAAGAGAGGATTTAATAAAATTAAAAGCAAAATTCATGACTGAAAACAATTAAAAATAGATGCTTTGAACTTCTAGTTTTTGGATAAGGGAGTGTAGAACCAATTTTCCCTATTCTTTTTTTTTTTTTTCCTATTCTTTCTTTCTAAATTCAACTAAATACCTTAGAAATAATTCAAAAGACAACCATAAAAGTACTCTGAAGAAGGTAGACTGGCTAGGCCCAAAACACTAAAAGAGGGACAGCTGTGAGTGACCCGGGTTTCATTTTTATAAGCCATACATATCTAATTTGGTGTCAGGAAACCCTTCAACTCTGAACAGGAGAACAAGCAAGCAAACAAAAATTGAACAATAAAGACAACAACAAAATTTAAAAATCAAAAATCAGGTACTTGAGTGGCTCAGCTGGTTAAGCCACTGCCTTCAGCTCAGGTCATGATCCTGGAGTCCCGGGATCGAGTCCAGAATTGGGCTCCTAGCTCCGTGGGGAGTCTGCTTCTCCTTCTGACCTTCTCCCCTTTCATGCTCCCTCTCACTCACTCTCTCTCTCTCTCAAATAAATAAATAAAATATTTGGAAAAAGTAAATCAAAAATAAAAATCAAAAATCAACAACAACAACAAAAAAGAAAAGCCTGATCTCTTTGACCAAGGCAACTGGAAAGGAGTTGGACAGCAAAGAGTTGGCATTAAGACCCATATCTAACAGCAGCCTATGCCCATTTTTCTGTGGTGGCATCACCAGCAAGGCTGTGGCAGGCTGAACCATCCCTTCCACTACACCTTCCAACAGCTGCACCTTATCTACCTACAGCCAGACCTTCAGTGCAGTTTCTGAGGGCCACTAAAATCTATAGGCTATACCTAAACAGGGCACTGGCCCACCAAAATAAGATTAAATAAGATAAAAAAATAGTATACATATAAATGGAACTCAAGGGCATTATGCTAAGTGAAATAACTCAGAATAAGACAAATACCTTACGATGTCTCTTACACATGGAATCTAAAGAAATAGACAATCTCATAGATACAGAGGACAGACTGACAGTGCAAGAGGCAGGGGTGGGGCATGGGAGGAATAGGTAAACTGATTTTTTTTGTTTAAATATATTGAAAAATTTTTTTCAAAGAGCATATAGTATAATTATTTAATGAAAGTAAGGTATTTGTATATGACCTTCTATGTGTATGTGAGTTGGAAATGTATAAAGCAAAATAATTTCATAGAAACACACTAAATCATTAATAATGCTATATTTGGGTTGGAACTGGGAGAAGGGGGTAAATGAACTTTAGTACTTTACTCTTCATTATTCTCTATTTTTGGCATTTGGCTATATATGAAGCTTGAGGGAGGTAAGCTTCACAGGCAAGGAAGAAAGAGGATGCCTTACCACTTCATCAGCTGACAAACAGAGTCATCCAATCCTTCACAACAAATGAGGAGATAGATATTTTTGGAACTCATGCCATGTAATAGGCATTCTACTAAGTGGTAGATCTCATGTGGGGCTGGGGGAATTGACACTGTTCAGTGTTTATTATTAAATAAACTCAACATTACATGATTCAAAGTGTATAGCATTGCGTATATTATTTCTTTCCTTACCTTTTCAAATTTCCCATTTTAAACTAAATACTGATGACAATAATCTCATTGAGTTATTGAGGGGATTAATGTTAATACATTAACATTAGGTCTTTGCCTAACATGGTATATGTACTTGGTAATACCATCTACTACTACCCTCTCCATTTTATAGATAATGAAGTTAAGGGGAGTAGGATAAAAACAATTACTCAAGGTCATGCATTTACTACACCATGAAACTAGGAACTGAATATAGGGGACTGACTCCAAAGTAGGATATTTATTATTATATCTGATGGCCCTCATCCTACATTCAATAATTTAGCAAAGTAAGTTGCAAATGATGGTATCTGCAGATGAAACATAGGATATTGACTCAGGGAAGAGATTAATGGTAATCTTCCATCACACAAAGAAAGAACAACATTATCAACACAGTCTTTTTATTTTTTTAAAGGAACAAAGAAACAACAACTTTACAAAAGTATGTGCTTAGGAATGGATTTATGTCTGAAGTGACATACAGTAAGTATGATGAGGTATATTTTGGTTGAAAAATAAATATAAACTAAGGTAGCTCTTAGTTGAATATCAGAAATTATTTCATAGCAAGTACATTAACTATTATAACTACTTAATAATTGAGTGTGGAGCACCTGGATGGTTCAGTCAGTTAAGTGTCTGATTCTTGGTTTCAGCTCAGGTCATGAACTCATGGTGATGAGATCAAGCCCAAAGTTGAGCTCTGTGTTTAGCAGGGAGTCTGCTTCAGGATTCTCTCTCCCCACCTCCCCTACTCTTTCTCTTTCTCTAAAATAAATAAATCTTAAAAAATAATTGAATGAGGGGAGCCTGGGTGGCTCAGTTGGTTAAGTGACTGCCTTCAGCTCAGGTCATGATCCCGGAGACCCGGGATCGAGCCCCACATCGGGCTCTCTGCTCAACGGGAAGCTTGCTTCTCCCTCTCTCACTCCCCCTGCTTGTGTTCCCTCTCTGGCTGTGTTTCTCTCTGTCAAATAAATAAAATCTTCAAAACAAACAAACAAACAAATAAATAAATAATAAAAAATAACAATAATTGAATGAAATACTGACTCCTTAGAACAGTTGTACAAGTATTTCCAATAAACCTAGAACTGTAAATATGTCAAGAAACTGGCAAAAGATGTTTGTCAATGGAGCCACAGTTTTCTGACAGAAGAGGATAATCTGGGGCAATGGGTGGTCTGCTTAGGCTCAGGTCATGATCCTGGAGTCCTAGGATTGAGCCTCGCATCGGGATCCCTGCTCTGCAGGAAGCCTGCTTCTCCCTCTCTCACTCTCCCTGCTTGTGTTCCCTCTCTATCTGTGTTTCTGTCAAATAAATAAAATCTTAAAAATAAAAAAAGATAATTGGCACGGTGTATGTCTTATGTCTTTTCTATTAGCTATTGCTCTGGCTCTATGATTAATGAATGTCTCCTATTATCTTGATTGCACAAAGTATCTGCCACTTCAACAGGCTCAATTTTAATTTAATGCTATAATGAACATTTATTTTATTTTCTTAAATATAATTGCAACATTTAAACACTTTTTAAAAGTTTTATATTAATGTTTATTATTTCATAAGATATGGTAAATTTTAACTATTTTTACTGGTAAATGACATGTTTACATATTCTAAATGTTCATATTATGTTTTTTGGTTGCTTTTGAAGTGTCCTTTCCCTAAGGCACCTGTTGCACTTCTCTAAGGACAGTAAGCCTGTCCTGACCTTCATTTTAATTTTCTACAAGGTATTTTTCTTTAGTAGGAAGATAGTTTTTTTGAATGTTTGGTAATTTGCCTATCCACTAATCTAAAACAATGCAGAAGAACAGCAGGAAAGTATTTTAAGGTCTGCACAGCAACTTATGTGTATGGTGTGTAGCCAGCTTCTATATGAAATGAAAAGGACTCCAAATAGAGTCTTTACATATGGATGGAACATAGAGTTTAGTGCATAATTAGAACCATAGTTAGGGGCAAACATACTATGTCTAAGACATCAGAAGACATCTTCATTTCCTTTACTATTTTTGCTTTCTTAAAGAATAATCTTGATAATCATAACATATACTTTCCTTATTTTTATATCCCTTCTTATCTATCATCCAGATTCCATGATCTTCAAATCATGCTGTCAGTCTGTTAACTTTTGTTGTTGTTTAGAATATGAGTGATAAAAACCCAATTCTGAATCAGCATAAATATATTAATAGTTGACTATGCACCAATACTGAATGAATGAACTTTGGAAAAATTACAGTGGGTTAAACTGATTCCATTCACAGTGTAGGACTCTTTCTATCTTACTTATTGTTTACCTATAGTACTTAGAATAAATAGTATCTGGTGAATAAAAGGCATTCTAAATTATCTGCTGATCAATGAATAAATACCCAAAGTGTGAATAAATCTACCCTTTATCTGCATCCTCTTAACAATATCAGTAGAAGTTCCAATTCCTCAAAGTCCATTTATCTTCTCACCCTTTCAGGTAGCTGATCTACATCAGTAGTTCAATTACTCCTAAATGCTAATGGCAGACAGATTCTCCGATATATGCCTCTTACTTCCAATCCCATAAATTCTTTTATTGCAAAGCACTTTTACTTGCACATATCGAGGGCACTTCCAATTTAAGTTGGAACTATAGCCCTCTTCCTGCTACCTTAGCTTTTTTCAGTCTAGTTCTTCCCCAGGGTTTCCTGCTTCAGTGAATGTACCCCTACCCAAGTCACAAACCTCAGAGTTACTCTTGAAAAATTCATTATCCATTGTCTTTCACTGTCATTTCCATCACTAAATCCTGTTTCTTTAAATAGCTAAAATTTCCCAAATTTATATTCTTCATTCAATCACATTGGTCTAAGTTACCACTTATGAAAAATGTATTTAAGTTAATTTTATAGTGTGTGTGTGTGTGTGTGTGTGTGGTCACTATACCAATCAAGATGAGAAAACTTTCCACCACTCTGAAAAGATCCCTCGTGGTTCTTAGTGTTCAATTTCCCAACCCCACTCCCTAGGCAACAACCAGTCCAATTTCTATCACTGTAGCTTAGTTTTGTTCATTTTAGAACTTCACATGAATGGAATGAGAGGGCATGCACTCTTTTCTTGGTTTAGCTCCTTATTTTTAGCAAAATGGTTTTAAAGTTCCTCCATGTAGTACACATCAATGATATTTTCCTTTTTTTTTTTTTTTAAAGATTTTGTTTATTTGACAGAGAGAAACACAGCCAGAGAGGGAACACAAGCAGGGGAGTGAGAGAGGGAGAAGCAGGCTTCCCGCCGAGTCGGGAGCCCGATGTGGGGCTCGATCCCGGGTCTCCAGGATCATGACCTGAGCCGAAGGCAGTCACTTAACCAATTGAGCTACCCAGGCGCCCCAACATCAATGATATGTTCTTATATTTCTCAGTAATAGTCCATTATATAAATACAGGAAAATGTGTTAATCCACTAGAGTTTTTTGTGCTTTAGGATTATTTAAAATTGTACCTATTATAAATAAAGCTGCTATGAATATTTGTATTAGGTTGTTTTCTGGATATAGGATTTAATTTCTATTTGGTAAATACCTAGGACTGGAATTTTGCTATTTTACATGTTAAGCTCATGTTTGACTTCACCAGAAACTGCCAAACTGTTACATTTCAGCTTATGAAGAAATACTTGCAAAAGGAATATTGTCCAGTTTTAACCAATTAAAAAAAGCCAGAGGAAAAAGAAATGAAACAATGGTTTTCAAACCCTGGACAACAGTCAGTACTGTTGATTCTTGGGAGAGAAGAAACAAATGAGATGAGCTCTAAAATTGTGCCATCTTATTGCTATGGGAGAGTCTCCAAGACTCAGTGCAGAGAATGAACTCACACCCTTTTTCACTCTTTTGCTGAGTTGAGGATGTACATACCAGAATTCAAGGAAACCGATGGGACTAGAATTTGCAGGGCAGAGAAGCACAGAGTGGGAAACCATATAGAGAAAGGGCTACTAAGAAATGCAAGAGTTTCCTTGAGTCTTTGGTGTATTAAATTTGTACATGCAAGACATAAAAGTCCACAAGGCTAACAAAAGAATCAAAGAAAATTAAGTCAGACAATTGCCAGTGCCCACAGCAGTCAGTTTGGAAAGACGTTGTACTATTCAGGATATTGGACAGTCCTGAGAAGAGTCTTGCCCTAGAATAAAGGCTACTCTGTACCTAAACTAGCAATACCAGAAAGCACACTCCAAATGGCCCAAGTTTTGTTTTTTGTTGTTGTTGTTGTTTGTTTTTTTAATTTAACTGAATGCCCTATGAGAACAATGCCCTATGCTTTTCAAAATGATGCAACTGCATAATGAACAAAAGAATAATACTGAAACAATTCTGTTTTTTTCTCTCTTCTACCAGAAAGGAAATATGATACACAATTTAAGTCAATGAGAAATTACATAAATCAAATGGAATTCTTGTAAGTCAGAATGAACAACTGTCCTTGTAAGCATAACACACACACACACACACACACACACACACACCTAGCGACTATTATTTAGCAAAAGAAGACTCTAAGAATCTCAGTGGAGGAGTGACAACTCCCTGGCCTAAACCAAAAGGGTTGTTATTTCCTGCCAAGTTAACAGACCTTGAGGAAAAGGGTTTATTTGCAGAACTTCACCAGCTCTGATCATAAATTGTTATTTGATTCAGCCAAATCAAATCTATCAGAGCTGGTCCTACTTTCATGGATAAACTCTTTACAATGTGTGGCTTATAAAAAAATCAATTTTTAGACTTATTGTGACTTAGGTCAAGACAGATCAAACACTTGCCAAATACAGGTGACAAAGGAACTACAAAGTCAGATACAATTAAAGAAGCTTATAAATAAATTACAGAAAAAGATTGATGAAAACCCTAAGAATAAGAAACTTCTGTGAATTTTATTTTTTTAAAATCATCTGAGAAATCATCCTTAGGGAGCAGGGGGACTTACGATTCTTAGACTCCAAAATACTTTATTTTACATTAATTTACCCAAAATACAGTTTTTTCCTAAAGTCTGACTGTTGGTTTATTTTATGAAAATATAAACAAGTTGAATAATATAATAGATTTTTATTCATGAATATTAAAATTCTTACATTTCTAATGAAATATTTTATTTATTCAACTAAGTACATAATATGGAAATAGTAACATAGCATATCGACATTTAATTTTAATCTAAATTTAATTTGATTTGAAAATGATATTTCCTCTGATTTGGATTTCAGACCTCCTATTTTCTAAACTTAACATACCAGTCAAAAAAAAAATATATATATATATACACACACACAAACATACCAGTCAAAGAACCCTTTACAAAGAAGTACTTGTTTTCTTCTTTTTATTTTAGAACTTTTTATTCACTTTCTGTGTGGTACTCCATACCTCTGAAGTAGCAGAAAATTTAAAGTTAGTCCTTCTTAGAGAGAACACTTAGCACAGGTCTTTAACTTCGCCAACAGTAAGCTCCCAACTATAACAATATTCTAATTCACCACTAAGAGGATATACTACATTTCAGGAGGGTCTGCTGAATTGGCTCTCTATAATATTTAGCTCTTTCTGCTATGCATTTGTTACCTATTCCTTGCAGCAATTCCAAGATGAAATCTCTAAACAAGTCCTTAAAAAGTCACTTGATGAATTATATGGAAAATCTTCCTCCACCTACCAAATTAGATCTAAGTTGCATAGTTTTATAGCTTCATAGTTCAAAAAGCTAAATGTGAGAGGTGCCTGGGTGGCTCAGGGTGACTCAGTGGGTAAGCCTCTGCCTTCAGCTCAGGTCATGATCCCAAGATCGAGCCCAGCATCGGGCTGCCTGCTCAATGGGAAGCCTGCTTCTCCTTCTCTCACTCCCGCTGCTCGTGTTCCCTCTCTGTCAAATAAATAAAATCTTAAGGAAAAAAAAAAGGTAAATTTGAGTCATAAAATTGTTCATGTGTCCAGGTGTATATATGTATCTCTGAGTGTATATGGCTACTTGGAGCAGAAAAGGAAAGACAATCTCCAATTTTAAAATAATAACTTAACACTCAATGTCCACTGTCTTAGATACCTGAGGTCTTCATATCTACCATATCATTTAATCTTCCTAGAACACTAAGATATAGGTATTATCATTACCCTTATTTTACAGATAAAGAGACCAAGTTAAAAGATACTATATAATGCCCAACATCACCCAGATCACGGAGCAAGATAATCACACTGAGATAACCTAACTTCAGAGTTTATAACTAAGCTTTTTTGTTATTGCATTTCAAAGCTTGAGATTTAAAAATAAACAAAACAGCTTCTTAGTACTATTTTCTTTCACTTCTCCCACTTTGTAGAAAGGAAAATAAAGATTAGTGTATAGAAATGGAACAGATTTCTGTACATTATTTTGTATCCTGTGATTTACTGAATTCATCTAATAGTCCCAGCAGTTTGTTGGTAGAGTTTTTGGGGGTTATCTATATAACTCATCTCATCTGCAAACAGTGAAAGTTTTACTTTTTCCTTGCCAATCTGGATGCCTTTTATTTCATTTTGTTGTCTGACTGCTGTGGCTAGGACTTCCAGTACTATGTTAAGTAACAGTGGTGAAAGTGAACATTGTTCTTGACAGTAGAGTAAAATCTGTTTCTTCCACTGATGACAGGATTAGCTTTGTGTTTTTCATTTCTATACACCAATAATGAATCAACAGAAAGAGAAACCAAGGAATCAATCCCATTTACAACTGCACCAACAACAGAGAGATACCTAGAAATCAACCTAACCAAAGAAGTAAAAGAGCTGCACTCTGAAAACAATAGAACACTTACGAAAGAAATTGAAGATGACACAAAGAATTGGAAAAGCATTCCATACTCATGGATTGGAAGAACAAACATTATTAAAATGTCTATATTACCCAAAGCAATCTACACATTTAATGCAATTCTTATGAAATTATCATCAACATTTTTCATAGAGCTATAACAAAAATTCCTACAATTTGTATGGAACCACAAATGATGCTGAATAGCCAAAGCAACCTTAAAAGAGAAAAGCAAAGCTGGAGACATCACAATTCCAGATTTCAACCTATATTACAAAGCTGTAGTCATCCTAACAGTATAATACTGGCACAAAAACAGACATATAAATCAAAAGAACAGAAGAGAAAACCCAGAAATGAACCCCCAACTATATGGTCAATGAAGCTTCAACAAAGCAGGAAAGAATATCCAATGGGAAAAAGACAGTGTCTTTAACAAATAGTGTTGGGAAAACTAGACAGCAACATCCAAAAGAATTAAACTGGACAACTTTCTTTCACCATACACAAAAATAAATTAAAAATGCCTAAATGTGTGACTAGAAACCATAAAAATCCTACAGAACAAAGACAGTAACTTTTCTGACGTCAGCCATAGCAAATTCTTTCTAGATGGTCTCCTGAGGCAAGAGGCATAACAGCAAAAATAAACTACTGGGACTTCCTCAAAAGAAAAAGCTTCTGCACAGCAAAGGAAACAGCAAAACTAAAAGGCAACCTATGGAATGGGAGAAGATATTTGCAAAAGTCATATCCAATTAAGGGTTAGTATTCAAAATCTATGAAGAACTTATCAAATGCAATACCCAGAAAGCAAATAACCCAAATAAAAAAATGGGCAGAAGACATGAATATATGTTTTTCCAAAGAAAACATCTAGATGGCCAACAGACACATGAAAAGATGCTCAACATCACTCACTATCAGGGAATTAAAAATCAAAATCTCAATGATTTATTACCTCAAACCTGTCACAATGGCTAAAGTCAACAATACAAGAAACAACAGGTGCTGACAAGGATGTGGAGAAACAGAAAGCCTCTTGTACTACTGGTAGGAATGCAAACTGGTACAGCCACTCCAGAAAAAACAGTATGGAAAAGCTTCAGAAAACCTCAAAAAGTTAAAAATATAACTACCGTAGATATAGCAATTGCATTACTAGGTATTTACCCAAAGAATACAAAAATACAAATTCAAAAGGATACATGTACCCAGATGTTAATAGATGCATTATCTACAATAGCCAAATCATGAAAACTGCCCAAATATTCACCAACTGACAAATGGATAAAGAAAAGATGGTATATACACATAATGGAATATTATTCAGCCATAAAGAATGAAATTTTGCCATTTGCAAGGATGTAAAAGGGGCCAGAGGGTATTATGCTAAGTGAAATAAGTTAATCAGAGAAAAAAGTACCATGTGATTTCACTCATATGTTGCATTTAAGGAACAAAACAAATGAACAAAAGAGAAAAAAAGAGGGTGACAAACCAAGAAACAGATTTCTAACTAGAGAGAACAATGATGGTTATCAGAGAGGAGGTGAGCACCAGCTGTAGTATGCAAGTGTTGAATCACTACATTATATACCCGAAACTAATATTATACTGTATGCTAGCTGGAATTAAAAACCTAAAAGAATTCTCTGCATAAAATTTTGAATAAAATTGAAACATAAAGACACTACAATATGAGGAAGAGAAATCTTTTTAGTTATTATGAGTTATTATGGAAAACAATTATTTAGATAACAAATGTGGAAAAGAAAAAGTTCTATATAAATCTGTCAGGGAATATCTAGCTAGAACAGAATTCAAAGACTTTGTAATAACTCATTATAATAAAATAGCAAGAATAATAATATTTACAACATTAAGTGTGTACCCCATTTAGTCCAGAGAAGATCTGCATCCAAATTAATAGTCTTACTTGGTAGAAAACATTTCCTCCTCTATGCAAAGTGAAACACCTTGGAGAATTGAGAAACACAACAGTTATTTAACTCAAAGCTTAGATTTATTGGGATAGGTAAGAACAAACACAAAGACTACTGAAATATGCTTTCCTTGTGTAGGAGATTCCACAAGGTATTGTATTTTAAATACAGTGTTTCACTTGTTAACAGAAGGAATCCAAAGAATCAGCTGTACTCTCTGAAAAATGAAATATAGAAATCTAAGCAATGCTAGACTAGAAATCACAAAAAAAATGAGACAACTTCAGGGTGAACTTCTTCTAAGTTTAAAGAAAAATGTTATTAACCCACCTGCAAGTTGTGTTCTAGTTTATAATACTGTTTCAAATAACCAATGCATTTTTCTCTCATATTATTTAAAAAAATTTGGTAGTGAGACATTTGAGGTCAATGATGTTAATGGCTTCTTCCAGTTCACACAGCTAGAATTAATTGGCAAAGCAGAGATCAGAATCTAAGGTTTTTTTTACTCCAACAAAGTGCTTTCTCTTATAGATGAGAAACGAGATTCTCACTGAGGACATGTCTCATAGTATGTCAAACTTTCCAGTATAAAAAGAAAACAAGATTATTTTTCCTGTAGGGCACAAAACTTCTTTGAAAAATTCTAATTCTTAAACCAGTTAAAAGTTGAATTTTACTAATATCAAATATTATATTAAATACTATGTAAAATAAAAAAGATGGAAAATTTTTGATTTCATACTAATACACACATACACACACAGAGATTAGTACTCTTTTTACAATTCATGTAGCTGCATCTATGCGCTTTTTACATTTATTGTATTTCCACAGTGTTAGATTCTTTCTTTTCTTTAGGACATCCAAAAACTGAGCTGGGGCTACTATGTCGGGTCTCCTGATACAGTTTCCCAACTCCTCTTCCAGAATTCTTTACAATACATTTTTATTTAGGAAACTAATGATCACCATCATTCTTTACTCCAAGCTGGGAATTGTACTGTTAAATTTATACTAAACAGCCCTAGTTTTTTGTTTTTGTTTTTTTTGTTGTTTTTTGTTTGTTTGTTTGTTTTTTAAAGATTTTATTTATTTGACAGAGCGCAACACAGCCAGAAGGAACACAAGCAGCGGGAGTGAGAGAGGGAGAAGCAGGCTTCCCGCTGAGCAGGGAGCCCAATGTGGGACTTGATCCCGGGTCTCCGGGATCGTGACCTGAGCCGAAGGCAAGTCGTTTAACCAACTGAGCCACCAGGCGCCCCTGTTTTTTTTTTTTTTTAAATTTTTTCAGTGTTCCAAGATTCAATGTTATGTCCCACACCCAGTGCTCCATGCAATACATGCACTCAGTACTGACCACCAGGCTCTTCCACCCCACCACCCACTCCCCTCCAAGAACCTCACTTTGTTTCTGAGTCCAAAGTCCCTTAGGTTTCGTTTCCCTCCTTGAATTACCCTACTTGAATTTCCTTTCCTTCTCCTACTGTCCTCTATATTACCCTTTATGCACCACATGTAAGTGAAACCACGTGATATTTGACTTTATCTATTTGGCTTATTTTACTCAGCATAATCTCTTCCAATCCAGTCTAAGTTGCTACAAAAGTTGTATAGTCATCTTTTCTGATGGAGGCATATTATTCCATTGTATATATGTACCACATCTTTTTTATTCATTCATCTGTTGAAGGGCATCTTGGCTCTTTCCACAGTTTGGCAATTGTGGCCATTGCTGCTATGAACATTGGGGTACATATGGCCCTTCTTTTCACTACATCTGTATCTTCGGGGTAAACACCCAGTAGTGCAATTGCAGGGTAAGAGTGTAGCTCTATTTTTAATTTTTTCAGGAATCTCCACACTGTTTTCCAAAGCAGCTGCACCAACTTGCGTTCCCACCAACAGTGTAAGAGGGTTCCCCTTCTTCACAGCCTCTCCAACATTTGTTGTTTCCTGTCTTATTAATTTTGGCCATTCTGACTGGTGTAAGGTGGTATCTCAGTGTGGTTTTGATTTGAATTTCCCTGATAGCTAGTGATGATGAACATTTTTTCATGTGTCTGTTGGCTGTTTGCATATCTTCTATGGAGAAGTGCCTCTTCATGTCTCCTGCCCATTTTTTTTTTAAGATTTTTTTTTAAATTTATTTGATAGAGAGAAACACAGCCAGAGAGGGAACAGAAGCAGGGGAAGTGAGAGAGGGAGAAGCAGGCTTCCAGCCAAGCAGGGAGCCCGATGTGGGGCTCGATCCTGGGTCTCCGGGATCATGACCTGAGCCGAAGGCAGTCGCCCAACCAACCGAGCCACCCAGTCGCCCCACCTGCCCATTTTTTGATGTGCTCATCTTCTTTTTGGATGTTGAGTTTGAGTCGTTGTTTATAGAGCTTGGATATCAGCCCTTTGTCTGTAGTGTCATTTCCAATTCCTCTCCCATTCTGTGGGTTGCGTCTTTGTTTTGTTGACTGTTTCTTTTGCTGTACAGAACCTTTTTATTTTGATGAAGTCCCAAAAGTTCATTTTTGCTTTTGTCTCCATTCCCTTTGGAGATGTCTCTTGAAAGAAGTTGCTGTGGCCAATGTCAAAGAGGTTATGTTCTCTTCTAGGACTTTGATGGATTCCTGCCTCATGTTGAGGTTTTTCAACCACTTCGAGTTTGCCTTTGTGTGTGGTGTAAGAGAATGGTCTAGTTTCATTCTTCTCTATGTAGCTGTCCAATTTTCCTAGCACCATTTATTGAAGAGACTGTCTTTTTTCCACGGGATATTTTTTCCTGCTTTGTCGAAGATGATTTAACCATAGGTTTGCGGGTCCATACCTGGACTCTCTACTCTGGTTCATTGGTCTATTTGTGCCAGTACCATGCTGTCTTGGTGATCACAGCTTTGTAATAAAGCCTGAAGTCAGGTAACGTGATGTCCCCAGCTTTGTTTTTCTTCTCTAACAATTCCTTAGCAATTTGGGGTCTTTTTGGCTCCATATAAATTTTAAGATTGTTGTTCCAATGCTTTTAAAAATGTTGGTGGAATTCTGATCAGAATGGTATTGACAGTATAGATTTCTCTGGGCAGTGTAGACATTTTGACAATGTTTATTCTCCTGATCCATGAGCATGGAATGCTCTTCCATCTTTTTGTGTCTTCTTCAATTTATTTCATGAATGTTCTGTAGTTCCTTGAGTACAGATCCTTAACTTCTTTGGTTAGGTTTATTCCTAAGTATCTTATGGTTTTTGGTGCTATAGTAAACAGAATCAATTCTCTGATTTCCCTTTCTATATTTTCATTATTGGTGTATAAGAATTCAACTGATTTCTGTGCATTGACCTTGTATCCTGCCACATTATCGAATTGTTGTATGAGTTCTAGCAGTTTGGGGGTAGAATATTTTGTGTTTTCCAAATAGAGTATCATGTCATCTGCAAAGAGAGAGAGTTTGACTTCTTCTTTGCCAAGTTGGATACCTTTTATTTCTTTCTGTTGTCTTATTGCTGTTGCTAGGACTTCTAATACTATGTTGAACAGTAGTGGTTGAGAGTGGGCATCCTTGTCTTGTTCCTGATCTCAGAGGGAAGGCTGTCAGTTTTTCCGTGTTGATAATGATATTCACTGTATATTTTTTGTAGATAAATTTTATGAGGTTGAGATGTGTTCCCTCTATCCCTGTACTTGGAAGAGTTTTAATCAGGAATGGATGTTGTATTTTGTCAAATGCTTTTTCTGCATCAACTGAGAGGACCATGTAGTTCTTCTCTCTTCTCTTATTGATTTGTTATATCACATTGATTGATTCGTGAGTATTGAACCACCCTTGCATTCCTGGGATAAATCCCACCTGGTTATGGTAGATAATCTTTTTAATGTATTGTTGGATCCTGTTAGCAAAGATCTTGTTAAGAATCTTGGCCCTCTCTCCATATTTATCAGAGATATTGCTCTGAAGTTCTCCTTTTGGTTGGGTCTTTGTCTGGTTTGGGGATTAGAGTAATGCTAGCTTCATAGAAAAAGTCTGAAAGTTTTCCTTCTGTTTCTATTTTCTGAAACAACTTCAGGAGAACAGGTGTTATTTATTCTTTGAATGTTTGGTAGAATTCCCCAGGACATCCATCAGGTCCTGGGCTCTTGTTTTTTGGGAGGTTTTTGATCACTGCTTTAATCTCGTTAGTAGATATAGGTCTATCCAGATTGTCAATTTCTTCCTGTTTCAGTCTTGGAACTTTATAGGTTTCCAGGAATGCATCCATATCTTCTATGTTGTTAAACTTATTTAAACAGCTCCAGTTTTTTAATCTGCCACTCATCGTCACTGAAAATGAAAACAAATACACTTCCTATCCCTGTGCTGAATGATTCTGGGACAAAATAGATTCACCCCTTCCTGTGTTAATCAAAGCTGTGAACCAGCAAAATATCTCACTTAAATAAGACAAAACTTTGCTGACCAAGGCCATCACCACAGCCTGCCCACTAAAACGAAGATAACTTATCATAAACTTAACCCATCCGCACAGTTCACCAACCTAAAATCATAGAATCAATGCCTTAAAACACTATAGATCTCTTCCACTAATTTTTCTTTTTTGAGACACTATTAAGATCATCTCACAGTTGTTTCATCCTTCCTGAAGTTAGTTTAGTAAATTCATCTTTACTTTATCCACAATTTTTTCTGGTGATATTTAGGAGAGTTGACTATTAGCAATATAGCTTCCTATCCACTAATTATACATACCGCTTTCTTTTTTACACATTCCAAGTTATTAGTGTTCCTTGTAAAATGCATAATGAGAAAAAAAAAACAAAGAAGCAAAGGTGTAACAGAATAAATGAGATAAATGATCTTCATAGATATTCCCAAAATTATGTTTTAAAACTTTCTAATACTTAAATATATTCTCCAGATAATTTTGAAATATATGTACATATAACTACAAAGAAATAAAACTGTATATTAAATTTATTTCTAGTGTCATTTAGTTTATTAGTAACTGTAATTTTAAGAGCAAGGTAATTTTCTATTGATGTAAAATTACCTTCATACATAATAGATATTTAATAAATGCCTCTATAATCAAAGAAGAAAATGAAAATGAAATCATGACAAAATAAAAATATGTATCCTAAGGGAATAACTGAATTCACCAGCTCCCAGAAATGCTGTCAACAAATTCTACATATTGTTTTATATTACAAATTTCTATGAAAAAATACATCTTTACCACTATTGTTATGTGCCTTGACTTAAGTGGATGCTCTGTTTTATTGATTGTAAGAGCTTCTGTCCAGCTAGAAACATTAATGTTTTAAACATTTCTGTTGTACTGATTTATGACTATTGGCCCCTTAAGCTAATTTGGAGAATACTGGAAGAACTAATGATATTTATCAAAATTTTCTTCTACTATTATCCTAAAATAGTACTTGTTTGAAATATTATCCAGTAAAAAGTTTTCTTCTGAGATATGTAGAAAGTTACCACTATAATATATGCTCAATGTGTGGTAAACAACGAGTCATGATTCAGTTCACAGTCTTAGTTTTAACTAAATATACATTTACAGTGTCTACTTTATTCCTGGAACGGTGCTGGGTTCCAGAATATAACGAAAAAGTGTAATTTTTTAACAGGTAACACATTTGTTGATTCCAAATTCAAAAAACATACTAAAGTACACCATGAAATAAACTTCCTGAAACAACTGCCCTGCATAAAAGCAGCTGATGTTGGCACTGTCTCATTTGTTAACAGAGACAACTGCATATGCAAATCAAATGCATGTATGTTTTACATTACAGTCCCTCTTTTTAAAATTTATTGAGGTATGATTTACAAACAATAAAATAGTTTATTCCTTTTTTATTAACTATATTATATTGCATGGATATAGCTTATTTTATTTATCTGTTCATCTATTGATACATACACACATTATTTTGGAGTTTTGGCTCTTATGAATAAAGTTGCCATGAGCATTCACATGTAAGTTTTTCTGTACAAAGTATTTTCATCTCCTTTGGATAAATTTCTAGTAGTAGCATTGCCTGGCCATATAGTGAGTATATAATAAACTCTCTTAAGAAATTGCCAAACATTTTCCAAAGCAGTTGTATCATTTCAAGTCATAGAAGTAATGAATGAAGCTGAAGTTATGCATTCTCTCTATCACTTGGTATTTTTAATACTTTTAAAGCCTTTCTACTGATCAGTTATTGGTATCTCACTGTGGTATTAAGTTGGATTTCTTAACTAAAGGCCTTGAATGTCTTTTCATGTGCTAACTGGACATGTATTTATTCTTTTATAAAGCATCTGCCCAATTTTTTTGCCCATTTTGGGGTTTACTTTTCTTATTGAGTTGCTAGGGTTCTTTATTCTGGGATGTAAGTCATCTGTCATCCATATTAATCAGTTCAAGCTGTCATAATAAATACCACAGACTACATGGATTAAAACTGCAGGAATGTATTTTCTTAAAGTTATGGGGACTGGGAAATCCAAGTTCAAGGTGGTGGCTGATCGGATTCCTGATGACGGTTCACTTTTTCTGGCTTGTGAACAGTTCCCTTGATTCTATGTCTTCATATGGCAGAGGAAAAAAAAAAAAAGAGCTTTCTGGTATCTTTTCTTATAAGGATACTAATCCTACTGGATCAAGGCCTCAAACCTATGAACTCATTTAGCAATTACCTTCTTTAGGCCCTACCTCCAAATACAGCCATACTGCAAGTTAAGGCTTTAATATATGGATTTGGATGACAAAGTTCAGTTAATTTTTCTTTTGTGATTTTTGCCTTTTGCATTTTATGCAAAGAATGACTTACTATCCTAAGTTAATGAACATTTCCTATTAAATTTTCTGCTCAGAAGTTTTATAGTTTTAACCTAAATATTTAGACCTGTGACCAATTCCAAATTGATTTTTAACTATGGTGTAAGGTAGGGATTAGGGTTTTGGTTTTGGTTCCATGTACATCTGGAAATTCCAATACCATCTGATGAAAACACTATTAGGTCCAAGATCTCCAAGGCTACCAGCAGACTCAATGATTTGCTATAAGGATTCACAAGACTCAGAAGAAAAGTTGTTATACTCGTGGTTATAGTTTATAATAGTAAAAAGATACAAATCAGCAAAGGGAAATTAATTAAAGTCAGCAAGGGAAAAGGCACATGGAGTAAAGTCCAGGATAAACCAGGCATGAGCTCAGAGGTATTTCCTCTCAATAGAGTCATATGGGGATTTGCTAATTCTTCCAGCAATGAGGTATGAAAACAACTGTATAGTTTTGCTGACAAAGGAAGCTTACTCAAGCCTTGCTTTGCAGGGTTTTTATTGAGAGTCAGTCATGTAAGGACGCAGTGCCCACCTGTCCTAGTTTCTCATACCTCATACTCTTTCTTCCCTCACTGAATTATTTGGGCACTTCTATCAAAGATCACTTGACCATAGAGACACGTGGGTGGCTCAGTCTGGTAAGCATCTGAGTCTTGATTTCAGCAGGTCATGATCTCTGGGTCATGAGACTCAGCCCAGCCTTGGGCTCTGGGCTCACCAGGTTGTCTATTTGAGATTTTTTTTTCTCTTCCTTTTCCTCTGCCCCTCCCCCATCCCTTGCTCGCATGCTATGATAAAAAAAAATGAAATTAAAAAAAAAATCAACTGACCATATACATATTTTTTATGTGGGTTTTCTGTTTTTTTCATTGATCTCAAGGTATATGCTTACATTAGTATCAGTCTATCATAATTACTGTAGCTTTATAGTGTAAGCCTTAAAGTAGTACAATAATGGTGATTTAAGTCTGTAACCCAGAAGAGTCCTGCATTTGCTTAGGATAGTCAATTGGATCCTCAGTTTCTTGTTAGGAATGGACAGACAACAGAAAAATAATCAGAGAACAAATTATTTTAACTGAATTATGTATGGACTCTAACACAGTGTTATGAATCCGTGTCATCTAATGACTATTTTTCTATTCTGTTCTTTTAATCCTGCTCATCTTTCTCATTACTGATCACAGATAGATCAATGATATTAAACTGATACTCTAAAGATATATTTTTTGTCGTACTTTGTATTCATTCTTTCAGTCATTATTTTTTTGTACAGAAAGTAAAACTAATACATGTTTGTTCTTGCAAAACAGCAGCTATATATTAAGTAAACTATTAACATAGGAAATAATGATTTATATGTATTTTTTAAGATTGTATTTATTTATTTGAGAGAGGGAGAGAACTAGGTAGGAAGGGACAGAAAAGGAGGGACAGGGACAAGCAGACTGTGCAGAGTGTAGAACCCAAAATGGGGCTCAGATCTCAGGACCCTAAGATCATGACCTGACGAAAAACCAAGAGTTAGACAATTAACCAAGTGAGCCACTACGGTGTCACCTGATTTATATTTTTAAAACCTGTACGCACTAATTAAGTAGTTCTTTGTATTTTCTGGAACTTGGTATTTAATATAAATATAAAAGAACATATAAAGAACACGGTAACATGTAAACATGAAACATATAAAGAACACAGTAAAACCCCTATTATTTTAAACTAATTAGAAATAAATCATTGATAACTTGGTGAAATATTTTTGGAATTACTATCAGAACAAAAGGAACACCAAAGAAAATATGTTTTATAAATTGATTATACCAGCTGCTAAACAATAAAATGCCCAGTTCTAAACTACACTATAGTTTATGAGTTACCATTAACCATGTATCCAAATATCATACATAGAAAAGTGAATCTTTGTTAATGATTTGTGGATATATGTATGACTGGATACAGTAATACTTGACCGATTTCACTTTTAATGTGAAATGCCATACTTGGCTCCGTAACACCAATTAAATTTACCTTTTCTTAGATTCTCCAAAAACAAGTGGGAGGTGGGGTCAATAATAGTTTTCCACTCCTGCTTCATGGTAATTTGCAAATACAAAAAGAAAACAGTTTTTAGAAGAGGACAAATATCCAAGGAAATTCAGAAACAATAATTCTCAAGCTCCTTCAATATATAATTTAAATGTGTATGCATTTTGTACTTAAACGTGGATCTACATGTATTAAGCTGTGTGGAAACAGGAATAGTAATGAAGCCACTCTGTTCCGTTCACATTGTCCACTTAAAGTTAGACAAGTAAAGGATCTCACATTTTATAGATACAAATGCCTGTTTGCAAAGAGAGGCTAATTTAAGGCCTTAGCAAAGGGCCCATAAAAGTAAGGAAAAACACACATTTTTATTTTCTTCTGATTGACTTAGGCTTTGAAATAAGAAAAAGGCAAGGAAAAAGAGATGACGAAGGGTGGAGGGCTGAAGCTGCAAAAATAGTCTTTATCTTGATTCATTCAAAAGCTTAAGGATTTGGTATGGATTATACATATTTGAAGGCTGACTTCAGCATATTCAACAGAATGATCTCCCCACATCTTTGTCCTTGAAAGTTATGACACTAAGTTTTGACACAGTAAGTACTAATAAAGTAAGAATCTGAAACCTTGACACAAATGCACAAAAATCTACCTTAACGTCTACATTTGTTTTTTCTTCCCAATTCACTTTTCATATTCATAATTTATATCTCATTGTCATTATAAGACTACTTTGGGTGGATAGTTATAACTGTTTTATTGTTGATAAGAATAATACTTAGGATTTAGTGCTCTTTCTTTGAAAACATAGCTTGAACACCAGGTGTATATGAGACACTACAGAGAATGGGGTGGAAGGATAAAATGATATTCGAAACAGAATGTTCTAAAAAGTACCTGTGATCCTATGATAGAAGATATATATGAATATGAAAATATAAAAAATGCGTGTACAAGCAATCTAAGCAAAGTATAGAAAAATCTCTGTGGAAGTCAGCAAAATAAAGATTATTTTAGCTACAATTCTTTTGATTTTATGAATACAGAAAAATTTTGATCTGAGATTTGATGATACAATATATGTGAAAATGGAAGTAAGAAAGGATGTGGCATCTCATTATAATCCTTTAGTAGGTACTACTTGAGCACTTACTCCACGCCAACCATTTAGCTTCATGCTTCCATTGTTATAGTTAGTTCATAAATTATTACATTAGCCCTATGAGTAGGAGAGAACATAAATATTTTTATGTAGATGTGCAAATTATGTTAGAGCTTTTATAGTATGTATAAGTCACAGAGCTAATAAGCAATCCAGGATTTAAATCTACATTGACTACAGAGCCCCAAGACTACAGTCATTGGAATCAGTCTCCCTCTTCATCAGTCATGTTTGAACACAGGAAGGCATGTAATATATCATCACTTAAAAGATGCCATGAAGTTTTTAAAACACACTGGTATCTCTTGAAAAATCCAAATTATAATTTTTTCTTCCATATGAGGATGGTTTATAGCAAATATTAATAAAAAACCAAGTTACACTTTTAGAAGGGTACAAAAATTGGAATATAAAAATAAAACGAATTAAAAAGAAGAATGAGTAAGTTTGCTGATATCATTACATAAAGAAAGCAAGCAAAAAACAGTGAATAAAAGGCATTCATTTGTTTTGGATTTTCAAATCTAATAATTACCTAGTCCTGCTGATCCCAGCTCAGTATTTCTCAGCTGGGGATATACTGGGTCTGATAGGGACAAAAGAGATCACACTCTGAAGATAATACAAGTAGCAGCTACATGTAAGGGTAGGAGCCTAGGGAATACCTATAAGATTGAATTTTGGGGGTGTTTCATCAAAGGGTCCAGCAGTAAGACTAAATATTAAAAATTTATTAATTTGGGGCCACTTTCTGAAGATATGGGATTCAGTACCTGACAAGGACCCCAAAATGCTGCTAGAATGACTCTAGAAGCCTGGAGTAAGAATGACCCACAATAATAAGTGAACTAGAAATGCCCAAGTTTTTTCTGTTTTGTTTTCCTCAGGAGGGTAGAAAAAGACATAAGGTTCAGGGAAATGAGCATACTGGAAAGGATACATAATAGTAAGGCCAGAAGACCCAGGACTGTGTTTCACAGGAGACCCCAGAAGACACACATCCACCCAAAGTAATCAGCACTGTGCTACTACTAAAAGGAGCACTTTCATCAGTAAGAAATTTAGAGGTTCCTCTCCACTGCAGTCCAGGAATAACTTAGCCATCACAGGGATAGTCTCAATGTTATCAGGGACACTGGGGCAGGTGGTGAAATAATAGAGGCCAGGTAGAGACACTTAAACACAAGAATTCAAGAGATTAAGTTACTATAAAGGAAAGTGGGCAAGGATGGAAAGGCAGCCAATAGGAATGAATCCTCAGGGAGATACAAACAACAATGGGGGAAAAATAGCAATGAAGGTGCTTCTTAACATCCGTAATAAAAAAACAAGAATAGAAATGTAGGAATGTGTATGATTGTGTGAAAAAAAAAAAAAACCATAACAATACACTTCCTGGTTCTCGGATCTGAGTCAGTATTTAGATCTGGAACAAACTGGAAGAAGAGTTAGACTTTGCAACAGGATGGTTAAGTATATGCTATGAAGATTCCCTGTTCATCCCCAAAGTTATCTATGATCATTTACTTAGATTTCTACTGTACAGTAGAAAAAAAGGGGAATGCTCAGATATTTTGAAGACTATTGGGTTCAGCAGTTGAGTTGATACAGATGACCAGAGACCAGCAGTGTCTCCCAGTTAGAATGGATCACATGTGGGGACATATGGGATCTAGTGGTAAATACAGGGAGCAAGTATTAAGCCTTGCTTGGCTACAGTCTAGTTTAAAATGGGTCCACAACTTCCCCAGTGGGCCATTTTCCCACTCTGAGGACAAACTTTGATGAACTTACTCAGAAGTTGAAGGAACTTCCAAAATGAATCCTTGGTCTATCAGGTGATGAAAACCCAGTAAAATACTCCAAAATTGCCCTATTTTTCTACTAGTCAAATAGTTAAATTTTTATTCATCTCCATTTATTTTCATGAGAAAAAAATGCTTCTGCACTGAATGCTACATAATCAAGTAGCATTCTCTATAAATCTAGAGTTCCAAGGAATTTCTCACTCTTAGCACTTGGATAATTCAGAAAAAAATTAACCTTTGAACTGTGTCCATTGTTTGTTTCTATCCTACAAAGGTTTAATAAAGCTCAGATTATAATATAACACATGAGCAAAATAAATACCAAAGAAGACAGGAGTTACTTATTGGCCCCTTCAGGGTCAGGGGTAGCATAGATTATTCAAGTACTAAAATATCACTTTAATAATATCCATTAATATTGCTGGTAATATTATAAAAATATTATAAATTATATCATGTATACTGTATTAAAATTATTATAAAATAAGTTAAATATTATACAGAATGTAAAATATAATTATAAAAACTTATTGTGAATAGCATCAGTGATTGGGTACTCAGAATGTTCCAGACAATAAATTTCAACATATGAATTCTCTAATCAGTACTGTTAAACAATAGTATTATTTCCTCCAATTTGCAGACAAAGAAGCAAAGCCTCTGAAAAGTCAGACCACTTGGCTAAAGCTAACAGTGGAAGACCAGTTTTAAACCCACATATGTCTGGGCTTTTAGGTGCTAAAATGATGATTCTGTGAATGCTAGATCTACTTAATATGTGTTTTAGGGAGAGCAGCTTCTAACATAACCTCCATGATCAAATAAACAAAACACTGCCTACTCTATTCTTGGCTTAGGGAATTAATATGTACCTTAGCATCTGAAAGGTTTAGTGAAAATCTGCACTGAACAAAAAACCAAACCAAACCAAAACAAACAAACAAACAAAAAGCTAAAATTAACTCTCCAAATATATATATATTTTTTAAGAATTTATTTATTTATTTGACAGAGAGAAACACAGCTAGAAAGGGAACACAAGCAAGGGGAGTGAGAGAGGGAGAAGCAAGCTTCCAACTGGGCAGGGAGCCCGAAATGGGATTCATGACCTGAGCCAAAGGCAGACGCATAAAGACTGAGCCACCAAGACCCAAACAATGGTCTTTATGTTAATTCTAGTGTTTCCTAGAGTTGTTTGACTATTCATCAGTTAGGACACTGGCTAGAGGTAATAGTAAATTCAACTCAAGGTCATTTAACCAGTGTGGCCTTTTGTCATCTCTCATAACAAGAAAACATAAATAGCTTCTGAATTGGATAATTCAATGGATCAGTACAATTAGGAAACACCCAGGAAATATTTCTTCTTTTCACTCCACCAGCACCAATTTTTAAGTTATTTTTCAGTATCAAAAAATAAAATATGTTTGGAAATACTTTTCCTTGCACGCCAACTGATCTATGTAATTTTGTAAGGTGGTATTAAAGGAAATTTTCCATCTAAAAACATGGGTTTAATTTAGACAAGGCTTATTTTTCAAACTTCTAATGTGATATCTAATTTCTCCTAATTCAAGGAAATATAAAATTAATTTTGCTTAAGAATTTTAAAATATGTGTCAGCAGTATATGAAATGAATAACATTTCTAAATGACCAGGGGGCAAGCACTACTTAAACATTTAGTGGTAGAATTTATCTTCTACCCAGATCAAAAATTTGCAACTAATTTTGCATTTTTTAGAACACAGCAGATCAGTAGGTCAGTAGCTTCATAATTAATATGTGTGCCTTGAGAATTCTATCATAACTGACCGTTTCAGGTTCATTTTTCCCCAAAAAAGCTAAAGAATGATGGCATTCTAGCCATACCACTTAGAATTTCACTGGGCAGCAAGTACCTACATAATAATAACTTATTCAAACTGTCATTTATTTATCCATATTCACGTCAGCTGTCGTATGATGCCATTAGAAATTTAGGCTCTGTCATTCTTTCTAATCCACCAGCCTTTAGATACAGTATTTTGTTTTATTTTGTAATAATGACAAGATGGCTGCTGTAGCTCCAGCCATCTTAAATGTTTAATACAGATATAAAGGTAGATTGTGAGACAAGGATAGTGCTAACCACACTGGTTTCTTTTAATTAAGAAAGAAACATTTCCAGAGATATTTGTAACAAACTTATACTTTATTGTCCAGAATCGGACCACCCGTATCTTCAAGTGATGCTGGGAGAATGAAGAAGAGAACTGTTATGATGGTTTCCAATCGATTATGATCAAATGCCTAGATTTGTTCACATTTCCGTAAGAAAGGAGATTTTGGGGGATCCTGTCTTGACAGCATTTTCTTTAATACTGCCTACTTGCCAATACTATGAGCTTATAGGAACAACAAATGAACAGACTCCTGAGTTTGAATCTGTTTCTTGCCTTTATTAGTGATGAGACCTTGGGGCACCTGGGTGGCTCAGATGGTTAAGCATCTGACTCTTGGTTTTGGCTCAGGTCTAAATCTCTGGGTGGTGGGATCTAGCCCCATGGTGGGCAGGCTCCGAGCTCAGTGGTGAGTCTGCTTAAAGATTCTCTTCTTCTGCCCTTACCCTCACTTGTAAGCATGAGTGTATTCTCCCTCTCTCAATAAATAAGTCTTTGTTATTTTATTAATGTGATGAAACCTTGAACAAATTATGAAAATATAAGAATACTTCAGGAATTGAAACAATTACATGAAAGATTTCAAGACTTCCACAACTCTATGTTTTCACCCACCTTCATGCATACTCAAAATGCTCTATGTAACCTGACAACATGCATGGATTATCTGTGCTCCCATCTAAATCTATCTCTCTATTCTCTCATCTCTTAGCCATTCTTATCTACTCAAGGATATTACTTCAGCACACCTCCCCAACTCTTTTCTCTACCATTAATTTTCCTACTCTATTGGATATTTCTCATCAGCTTTCCTATTTTTTCTTCCACCTTCTTCACTTTTCTTCTTAAGTTTCCACCCCACTTCTTAGTTCTCTTTTGCAGCTAGTCAACCTTGAAAGAGTCACCTATATTAATACACGAAATTTTTAAAAGCTGTTTGAGACTTGCAACAACTGTAAAAATGATACTCAAATATGACAAAATTCAAAAGGATCTTTTCTTCTGTGTCTCAGAGGCAAGAGTACATTTCTCCTCATTCATCACTTCCAGAATTTTTTTTTAAGATTTTATTTATGTATTTGACAGAAAGAGAGATCCCAAGTAGGCAGAGAGGCAGGCTGAGAGAGAGAAGAGGAAGCAGGCTCCCTGCTGAGCAGAAAGCCTGATGCGCCCTCAATCCCAGGACCCTGGGATCATAACCTGAGCCAAAAACAGAAGCTTAACCCACTGAGCCACCCAGGCACCCCACGTAAGGAATGTCATCACACAATGATGACTAATGGGACCCCATAATCACGTTAAATGAATCTGGGGTAAGCCTCTCTGAAATATGTTTGACTCATTTGGGAAATGAGAGTGGCTATCTGGAGAAAATTCAGAGTTCTGTTAGTATAGAAGTTAGGATGGATGTATAACCAACACTGTGTTACGCACTGTCCTTCCAGTGACCTAACCAATTAGGCAATAAATATCAGATATCTATTAAAAGCCAGCGTGGACATCATTTCTGGTAAAACATTAGTTCCTTTTTGGAGTAAAAGCAACTAATATGCTATAAGACACTTGTTTTCTGTGAAACACAATTTGGAGAGAGCCAATGTAGAGAAATGACGTAGTATAAAATGAGGCAGAGAAAGAGATATAAATGGCTTGGTTAAATTTCTAAAGAATAATTAGTATAAGTTAAATATGAACTTACTCAGAGTTGAAAATGCAGTAAACAGGGGCACTTGGGTGGCTGAGTCACTAAGCATCTGCCTTCAACTCAGGTCATGATCCTGGAGTTCAGGGATCCAGCCCCGCATCAGCAGGAGGCCTGCTTCCCCCTTTCACTCCCTGTTTTTATTCCCTCTTTAGCTGTGTTTCTCTCTGTCAAATAAATAAATAAAATCTTAAAAAAAAAAAGAAAGAAAAAGAAAGAAAAAGAAAGAAAATGCAGTAAACAAAACAAGTAAGATGCTCTTGGAAGAAAATGCATTTAAAAATGACAGAAACTACTCTACCTGAGAAACAGCTTCATTGTCTTTGGAAAATAACTCATAAACAGTCATCTTTGACATGTTATCTAAAATAATTAAATAACAACAATAACAATTTTTGAAGTATTCAAAAGAGTTGTTAAGATAATCATAGATTCATACCAAAGTAGTAGGTTTTTTGTTTGTTTGTTTTTAGCCTTACAATGATATATAATTTCCCTGTACCATCATCCTTTTCATATCCTAATTCATACAGAACTAGCTAAAAGAGAAGAACAGTTACAGCATAAATGAAGATCTTTAACCAAAAGGGAAGTAATCTTATGATGTCTGTTTCTGGCTTAATCAGATACAAGATTTAGTCCCAGATTTCTGATCTTTCTCTAGCTATATACAAGCTAGATGGCACATACTCACCTAACAAGAAGTAAAAGAAAAATCGATGAGCAAAGAACAAGAACCTTTTATCAGCAATCCTCCTTATGAATGTTGATCATGTAGACTCCATAACTGCATGGATCTATGACATTCCCTTCTCCTTGTTTGACCTACCCTCAGAGGAAGCATCTTAGTGATATCACATACCAGAGTAAAAACTGAAAATAGGGCGCAGAAGTCCAAATTCCTCCAAAGTTTCTGTTGGTGATCTGTTGCTTTGAGGTAAGAATTGCAAATTCTTCATTGAGGAAGAATATAAATATTGACCCTTTGAAATAAAAATATATATAATTTTCCAGAAAAAAAAAAAACAGAGTACAATGAGAGAAGGCTAGAATAGTTAACAATGATCCGTTCTTCTCCCAATGTCCTAATCAACTGAGAGATAAGTATACGATGGCTATTAAAACAGAGTATGAGCATTATTTCTGGTAAAATCAGGTAAGAAAACATAGAAGAGACCAGATTCCAAAGTGGGGTTTCGTAACCTCTGATACTCTGTACTGAAGAGAAGTTAGACTGCAGAGCAAGACCAAATTGACTACTCATTTCCAAGCTCTGAAGTCACCATAAAACTAGCTGCACTTACTTCATAGGAACTGGATTCTGAAAGAGATGTTCATCCTTTTAAGGACATTCTAAAGTAGGGGGAAAAGAAAGAGAGAAAGATAGAATGGAAGGTAGTCAGGAAGAAAAAAAGGAAAGAGAGGAAAGGAAAAAATGTTGGAAGGAAGGAATGAAAAAAATGTCTTTCGGTAGAATGTAACCTCCATGAAGGATCTTTGTTTTACTGTATTTCAAGTTCATGAAACATAGAGTGCCCAATATTATAGAGTAAACTTTACAAAATTAAAACACATCTTTGATGTGCTCAAAGGTAGGATCTGTTAGTCTGTTCCTTAACCAAATATCAGAGAATATTCTGCAAATTTCAATTTTAATGATTAAGCAGCACATATACCTTTTCTAACTGAGGGTTAATTCTCTTTCTGGTTAACTCCAACTTCCAAAGTGTGTCCTCTGGCAGCAGAAATTCACAATTCTGTGTTAGCCCAGAATGAGCATGTGCTGCACCTGGAAACAATTAAGCCCCAAGACCATTTGAGTAGCACAGGTGTTCTGGCAAGCCAAAGACTTCCATTCTCTGTAACCAGCTGAAGATCCTGATTAATTGACTTGATTTTTAACCTCAAGTAACATCCACTGAGTTGCTAAGAGAAATGAGATGACAATGAACCTTAGTTACAAGGGGAGAGGAGCCATTGCATGTTTGTGTAAAAAATAAATCTAATTCATCTTAGCAGTATCTATACAAAGATATTAATATTAATAATTATTTGGATTTTATGGATGCTTTTATCTTTGATTCTCAGTAGAGTTTAATGAAAATGATGGACCTTATAGTAAAGTGTTGAAAATTCTATTTATTTGAGGGAAATATAATAATTTCAAGAATCTCCTATTGAGGAATTCTTTTCCTATGTCCTAGAATCAAGTTTCTGCTTTTTTTCTTGTGTATTATTGTAAGTAATTGGAGATGATGCTTCCAGGGAAAGGAGATTAATACAAATGTGTGAAATCAGTGCATCACTGATGCCAAAACAATTATTTCCCTTTCTGGACCATATTCTTGCTTAGACTAATTACACACATGTTAAAAATAGTGGCATTCCAAATTTGTGGCTAGTGGTATAGCTAGCAGAGGTAAAATCTTCAGTAACATAATGTATGATAGTTGACTGATCACAAATGCAACATCTGAATTTTTTGTTTTTAATTTTTATGCTAACAGATCTAGATCTGATTGCTTTTCAGAGCCACTTATACCAGCAGGAACCAGCTTCTGCAAATTAATTTATATGCTTTTCACATACTTTAAAAATATATCTAAAGAGCTGCTTGCCATTTTTCTCTTCTCCCTTTTCCTCCAATGGTCATCTACCTTTTAAATAGTAATATTTAGGGCACGTGGGTGGCTTAGTCGTTAAGCTATCTGCCTTCAGCTCAGGTCATGATCCCAGGGTCTTAAAAAAGAAAAAAAAAAAGAAAAAGAAATCATCACAGACACTCAGTTGGTTAAGCGACTGCCTTTCATGAGGGATCGAGCCCCACATCAGGGCTCCAGCCCCGTATCAGGCTCCCTGCTCAGCGGGAAGCCTGCTTCTCCCTCTCTCATTCCCCTGCTTGTGTTCCCTCTCTAGCTGTGTTTCTGTCAAAAAACAAACAAACAAATAAGTAATAATATTCAACTCTTGCTTTGAATAATTCAGATGTTTATTTCATGTCATTATGCATGTCTAGCAACTAGAAAAAGTTATGGCAGAAAAATGTTTCAGAGCATAAAAACAAAATTTATTCGAAAAAGGTTGTATATTACATGAAATAAAGGTGTTATGTGAGTTCTAGAAAAAAATAAATACATCTATGTCTCTATTAGCCTAGAGATGGATTCTAACGACCATCCTATTCGCTGTGACTTCACCTCTAAAATTTAAAAATACACGAACAGGGCTTTTTGTCTAAAGTAAACAGGTAGGTATAGCAAGAAAATATTTTAAATACAAAGAAGGGGCACCTAGGTGCCTCAGCTGGTTAAGTGTCCAGCTTTTGATTTTGGCTCAGGTCATGATCCCAGGGCAGTGAAATGGAGCCCTGCACTGGGTTCCGGGCTCAGCGGGGAATCTGCTTGACATTCTTTCTCTCCCTCTCCTTTTGCCCCCCTCACATGTATGCATGCGTGAACATGCTCTCTCTCTCTCTAAATAAAATCTTTAAAAAATTAAAAAATAGATATGAAAGATGCAAGGCCTTTAATAATAAAAGGTTCTTTTTTTATATTGGTCTTGTGTGCCTTTATTTTTATTGAATCAACTCACTTTATTCAGATGCTAAAATATTTTTCTCCCAGATTTCCTTTCACCCTTCTTACACATAACATTTTTTAAATTACTACATATTTTCTATGTATTTTATCATTTTTTATCACTCCTTACATTCGTATTTTAATCTAAGCTTCAGGACCTACAGCAGATGGTGAGAATAGATGGTAAATAAATATTCCTTGTGTAAGTAAATACATGAATGAAGATACTTCAAAGGCAATAGCTCAACCTCAATACTGTCATTTGCTAGTTTTACAGTAATCAACAAGTCATTTAATGCTCTGAATCACAACATAAGCACAGGGAAGAAAGGAAAAAGGGAAACAAAATGGAGATATTTAGGCACTTCCCTCCCTATCCTTGATAGTAAGCTATAGGCCCTCAAGAGCAACTGGTGCCCAGAAAATAACTGAAGAGCTGACCAAGTCACTGAAGCTTGTCAGCAGCCACTTGGTGTGCTGAATGTATCAGAATAGTATTACAGAGACTAAAATTTATTCAGGAATCCAGGTTTGCAGTAATTTACATATAATTAATTTTTACTTATAGTGTTTACAATCATTAAGCATTTTTAAAAGATTTTATCTATCTATCTATCTATCTATCTATCTATCATCTATCTATCTAGAGTGTGAGTAGGGGGAGGGGCAAAGGGAGAGGGAGAATCCCAACCAGACTCCCTGTTGAATGTGGAGCCCAACACTAGCTTAATCCCATGACCCTGACACCATGACCTCAGCTGAAACCAAGAGTCAAACGCTTAACCAACTGAACCACCCAGGCATGGCAATCATTAAGCATTTTTAGGAAGAAGCTTCATATTATTCATCATTAAGGCTTTGTGCAATTCCTTGATTTACACTTACTTTATAATCTTCCTTATGTATGAGAAGTATGAGTTTTCATTGATCTTAAAGTCACAGAAAAGATCTGGAGCCAGAAAATGATAAAATATTATAACATAGTTCCCAAACATTTAAAAATAATTTTAAGAATTACACTAACACTAAGATTTATAGAAAAATTACAGACTATACAGAGTTCCCATATAAGTCATACCAGTTTCTTTTTCTTTCTTTTTTTCCTTTTTTAAGATTTTACTTACTTATTTTACAGAGAGAAACATAGCTATAGAGGGAACACAAGAAGGGGGAGTGAGGGAGGAAGAAGCAAGCCTCCCACCGAACAGGAAGCCTGACATGGGGCTCCATCCCAGGACTCGGGGATCATGACCTGAGCCTGAGCCGAAGGCAGATGCTTAATGACTGAGCCACCCAGGCGCCCCACCAGTCTCTCTCCTAATTAGCTTCTTAGACTGGTAGGAAATGTGTTGTAATTAATGAACCAATATTGATATATTTATTATTAAGTGAAGTCCATGTATTAGTCTTATATTCTAATTTCTAGGCTCATTATTTTTTTCCTTCCTGATATTTAGTTGATTTGTTTATATCTTCGTGCTGTAATGACCTCTTCCTAGCAGTAACATCTAGGCTTGGGGTTTCTTAAAAGTGTTCCTTGCAAAAAGACATTTTTAAAATTTGTATATGTAATTTAAAGCTTTGGTCGAAGAGAACTGGCACATAACTAAAAGAATACTAATCCTAATTCAAGAATTTAGAGAAGAACATTGGCACTTTCTCTTCATAGACTTTGACTTAAGACAGAGCTAAACATTCTGGGGCAAGATACTTGGCCATACCCCTTAGAACCATTTCTTTGTTTTCTGAAGCCATTGATACAGTGATCATTTGGAGTTGGGCATATGAAGAGGGGAAAATGGAAGGCAGGCTATCTCCGAACTAAGTAACATGGTCAATTCTTTATAGGCGAAATGACTTTTAAACACCATTTGTCTACATTACAACAGATATATATTAAAAATAAAATCAAAACAAAAATAAAAAACAAAAAGATTCCGATTACAAACTGAATAACAATTTAAGGAACACTTTACTTCCTTTTCATACAAAAACTGCATAATGCCCACTTAACATAAACATTGTATTAATGATAAAGCATCCACAATACAAGCTGATTAGCTACAACAGCTTCTGTCTATTCAAATGTGTTTGTTCTGAAGGGACATTGCTGCACCTAATTTGATTTCCCCCTGAGCAGTACATGATGTGTTATTTGATGCCCTTCAAAGGACACGATTAGCCGAGCTATAAAGTGTCTGATTTTATTAGCTTTGCTGGGTTTTATCAGTTTGTAAATGTGTTATTTTCTCCATTTATTGTGCCTATGGGATCCGGAGATAGAGTAAGCATCAAGTTAATATGTTTTGGGGAGGCAGCAGTAGCCATACTTTAACACTTACGCTGTGTTGTGATGACATTGAGGTGGAGTCCTGGAAACTGTAATGTCAGGGCCATTTATCAAGGCAATTCTTCAATGCTCTAAACCTCAGCTCTGACACTGAATTCAACAGTAGGCTATTGTTTTAAATAGAACCAAGTGTTCCTGGGCTTCATGTTAACAATCATCCTTAACTGAATAACAAGAAGTCAATAATAAGAAAAAAGGTCAGGCAGGTGGTCAAAGAAGAAAAGGAAGTAAAGGTGTTTGTTAGCCTATGATACTGTATTTGAGGTTTCTTTGATTAGAGAAAGGCAGGATTCAATTTTAGGTATTTAAGTAAAAAAAAGGAAGTATTCCATAAGGATATAAAAATGCCACCAACCCTTTGCTTTAATTGGGATAGAAAACACAGTACATTCATTTAACTAGATCGCCAGGCAGGAAATAATTTCAATGCCATTCATTCAAAGGGTGCCAAATGAAATGACCTAATCAGCACTGAAGATGCTCAGAGTAGTTAACAGGTGTTTGTGGCTTAGCGTTCCTGTATTCTGTTCAGGTTGTCTTTCACTTAGTTTCCTCATACTTATTCAAACCATTTGCCAATGCATCAGGGCTGAATACTATACTTACTATTCAAGTAAGTAATTCATTAAAGATAATGTTTACTCACACTATGTTTTTACTTTTTGCAATCCTATAATTAGTGTTTTCTTTTAGTCTACAACCCAAAAGAAAATCTGAGGTCTCCCTTCCCCACTGCCCACACCAGGCTTAACAATTTTCTTCATTTGATCATTTCTATCCATTTACTTAAAAGGATATGAATATGGCTTATAAGTGATGTGCTTAATTGTTTTGCATTAATGGAGATAAGAATGGCTAAGCATTATTATATAAATTTAAGGACCTAAAAGCAATTTGGGGTGTGTCTGTGTGCATGTGTGTGTGTGTACTTACGCGATAGCTTTATTCTACAAGAATGGAAACAACTGAAATTATGGATCACTGTTTCTCTGTTTCCCTGCCGGGCAAGACAAAATGTCTTCTTCATTAGATTTTTGTATACATTAATCATTATGTAAGTTATTTTAATTTTTAGATGACATTGTTGACTATATTATAGAATATACTATATTTTCACAATTTTTAAAACCCTATAAATCTTGGATAAATTATTTCAATGTGAAAGAATATGTCAATGTCTATATCTATTATCTATTCATCTTTGTATTCAACATAGCCTGAGTTTTTATTTTTCAAGATTTTATCCAAATATGAGCAGTTCAAGACAGGCATTAAGTGGCAAAAAATTGTTATAAATTGTTTTATCTTAAACTGAATTAAAGATACTCAGTACACAAAAATGTATGCATGCACACACATATACACTCAATTACATTAATTCAGTTCCTTGAGTGTCTGGGTGGCTCAGTGGGTTAAAGCCTCTGCCTTTGGCTCAGGTCATGATCTCAGAGTCCTGGTATCAAGGCCTGCATTGGGCTTTCTGCTCCACAGGGAGCCTGCTTCCTCCTCTCTCTATGCCTGCCTCTCTGCCTACTTGTGATCTCTCTCTCTGTCAAATAAATAAATAAAATCTTAAAAAAAATTCAGTTCCTTTTTAAAAGATGTTATTTTTCATATGCAGCCCAAGCTGAGATTAAAATAGCAGTTTGCAATTTATATATTGTAATTCAGAGAAATGTAGGCATTTAAAACAATGTATATGTTTCAGCAAAAACTTCTACACCTCTCTTTTTTTCTAATGTTATATTTCTCTTAAGTTCTTACAATATTCAATGGGTCTGGAAAAGTCATAGTGTAGACATACACAAGATGAAGTATCTTTGACATATTCTTCTATTCCTACAGAGGGGTTAGCAGTCAATAAGATGGTACATTCTTATCTTACTGAACTTACACTTTGGACATATTAAATTGTAGTCTAATCCTTTGAGCACAAATTCTAACATTCTTATCCTAATAATACTATTGTATTAAAGGGGAAGAGCAATGTAAGAGTACTGATTTTCAAAAGAGGTTATTTCCCTACTCAAATGTCATAGAAAATCTAGATGTAGCCTCCAAGATCTGTTTTACTTTAAAAGGGAACTTAGCTCATTACTGATGAAGGTCACAAAGGCCTTTTAATCTTGACTCTTTTTTCTATTCTTCTTTTAAAAAAATATTTTATTTATTTGACAGAGAGAAACACAGCAAGAGAGGGAACACAAGCAGGGGGAGTGAGAGAGGGAGAAGCAGGCTTCCTGCCGAGCAGGGAGCCCAATGCAGGGCTGGATCCTGAGACTCCAGGACCATGACCTGATCCGAAGGCAGACACTCAATGACTGAGCCACACAGGCGCCTCATCTATTCTCTCTTCTTAAAATCAGTCAGTTTTAACTATACATCAATTATTTTCCTGTTATCATTAACTATGTATTTACCCGAGTTAGGCATCCTTTAGATTTCTCCCCTTCTCCCTTGGATGAGAAATCTGTATACGTAGGTGTGGGTGTGGTGTGTGCACGAGTGTGCACTTGCACGCACATGCATGTGCGCACACAATAATTTTGGACACAAAATGTATACATGTGTACATAATGCATATAATTATGAAAGCAATGTATGTGTAAAATATGTAGAACGTGTATGTGAAATATGTAATTTATTACATTCTCTCAATGAAAATTTTATCTTTTTTATTCATAAAGCAAGTGATGCAGAAAGTAAGATAAAAATTAACATAAGAAATCTGTTGTGTTTCTATTTACTAATAATGAACTAGGAGAAAGACAAATTAAGAAAACTACTCCATTTACAACTGAATCAAGAAGAATAAAATACCTGGGAATAAACTTCACCAAGGAGGTAAAAGACCTATACTCTGAAAATTGTAAGAGATCAATGAAGGAAAAGGCAACAAAAATATATGGAAAGATACATTATACTCATGGATTGGAAGAGTTAGTATTATTAAAATATCCATACTAACCAAAGCAACATATAGATTCAAAGCAATTCCTCTTGAAATACCAAGAGTGTTTTTCACAGAGCTAGAACAAATAATCCTAAAATGTGTATGGAATCACAGAAGACCCCAAATAGCCAGGGAAATCTTGAGAAAGAAAAACAAAGCTGAAAGTATCATAATCCAGATTTCAAGATATATTACAAAGCTACAGTAATCAAAAGATGATGGTAATGGCGCAGAGACAGACATATATATGAACAAGATACAATAGAGAGCCCAGAAATACATCATGCTTATATGGTCAATTAATCTACCTCCCCCCACAAAAAAAAAAAAAAAGAAAAAAAGAAAAAAAAAAAACCAAGAATATACAATGGAGGAAAGACTGTATTTTCAATAAATGGTGTCAGGAAAACTGGACTGCAACACATAAAAGAATGAAACTAGATAACTTTCTTACAGCACACACAAAAATAAATTCAAAATGGATGAAAGACTTAAATAGGAAGAGATAGGAAACCATCAAAATCCTAGAGGAGAAAATAGGCAACAATCTCTCTGACCTCAGCCATAGCAACTTCTTACTAGACATGTCTCCAGAAGCAGCAAAAATGAACTATTAGAACTTCATCAAGATAAATAGCTTCTATACAGTGAAGGAAACAATCAATAAAACTAAAGACAGCCAGCGGAATAGGAGCAGATATTTGCAAATGACATATCTGAGATAGATAGATGATAGATAGATAGATAGATAGATAGATAGATAGATAGATAGATAGAGATAGAGATATATATCTGACATATCCAAAATCTTTAAAGAACTTCTCAAACTCAACATCCAGGAGATAAGTAATCCAGTTAAAAAAGACATGAATAGACATTCGTCCAAAGAAGATATCCAGATGGCCAACAGACACATGAAAAGATTTTGAAAACACTCATCATCAGGGAAATAAAAATCGAAACCATGTTAAGATACCACCTCATACCGTCAGAATGCCTAAATTAACAACACAGGAAATAAAAGGTGCTTTCAAGAATCTGGAAGACTGGTGCAGCCACGTATGGAGGTTCCTCAGAAAGTTAAAAGTAGAACTACACTATGACCCAGCAATGGGACTACTAGGTATTTAACCAAAAGATGAAAAAATACTGACTTGAAGGGTCCCATGGGCCCCAATGTTTACAGCAGCATTACCAACAGTAGCCAAATTATGGAAAGAACACAATGTCCATTTACTGATGAATGGATAAAAAAGTGATACATACACACACACACACAGGAATATTACTTAGCCATCAAAAAGAATGAAATCTTGCCATTTGCCATCACATGGATGGTGCTAGAGTGTATTATATGCTAAGTGGTAAGTCAATCATGTGGATTTTAAGGAAACAGATGAACATGGGGGAAAGGAGAAGGGAAAAAAATGAGAGGGAAGCAAATCATAAGAGACCTAACTATAGAGTATAAACTGAGGGTTGATGGAAGGAGGTAAGTGGGGGGATGGGTTAGATGGTGATGGGTATTAAGGAGGGCACTTGTTGTGATAAGCACTGGGTGTTATATGTAAGTGATGAATCACCAAATTCTATATCTGAAACCAATTTTACCATATACGTTAACTAACTAGAATTTAAATAAAAACTTGAAAATAAAAATACAAAAACAAAATTAAAAAATAAGTTATGGAAAAGAAAAGTACATCAAAGGGTATGATATGGTCAATAATACTGTAATAACTTTGTATGGTGATAGATGGCAACTATACTTGTAGAAAGCATTTTGTAATACATTAAATGATAAATCACTATGTTGTATACCTGAAACTAATATAATATTGCATGTCAACTACATTTCAATTAAAAATATGAAAATAAAAAATAGGCAGCAAAAGGGAAATAAGGAATTGCAGGATTTTTAACATGTAATGACTATTCCATTTTTCCTCTGACAGAAAATAGCATAAAAATTTGGCATTGCAAGTGACTTTAAAGGCATTAAGTTTACTTAGAACTGATGTTAATTTCATTTATTTTATTTATTATTTATTTTTATTGATTTATCATTTATATATAATACCCAGTGCTCACTGCAAGTGCCCTCCTTAATACCCACCTAGCCCAGCCCCCAACCCACTTTCCTCCATCAACCCTCATTTTGTTTTCTATGGTTAAGAGTCTTTTATGAGGGGCGCCTGGGTGGCTCAGTTGGTTAAGCGACTGCCTTTCAGCTCAGGTCATGATCCCGGAGACCCGGGATCGAGCCCCACATCGGGCTCCCTGCTCAGTGGGAAGCCTGCTTCTCCCTCTCTCACTCCCCCTGCTTGTGTTCCCTCTCTGGCTGTGTTTCTCTCTGTCAAATAAATAAAATCTTTAAAAAAAAAAAAGAGTCTTTTATGATTTGCTTCTCTCTATTTCTTTTTAAATTTTAAACAACAGCCATAATTTCAAAATAATTTTAGAGTTACAAAATAGCAAAGCAAAAATAGCCCTAGGATTTCCTGTATAACTTTCCCCCCTCCCCTCAAGTAGGCACCAAACCCACTGTGGGGCTTAAACTCACAACCTTGAGATCAAGAGGCACATGCCTTACCAACTGCTAGCCTGGAGCCTCCTATATTTTTCCAGGTTCTCCAGATGTTAACTTTTGCCACATTTGCTTTATTATTCTCTTTTCCCTGAAATACCTGAAAATGTATTTTAAATATAATCTTACTTTACTTATATATGCTTCAAAATGAGTTTTATAAAAGCAATGACATTCTCTTTGTAACTAAATATAACTAGCAAACTCAGGAAATTAACAATGATGCAATATAAATCTTAATCAAATACCAAAAATTGTTTAACTAATACCCTACATAGCTAAAGAAAACAGAAATAATGTTCTAGTCAGAATTCAATCCAGAATCACATCTGATAAATAGTTTTCATGTCGTACCATTCTCCTTTAATCTGGAACATTTTCTGAGGTATCCTTCATGACCTCAACACTTTAAAAGAGTACTGATAAATCATTTTGTACAATCTCCCTCATTTTGGATTTCCATGAGATGTCATCATGGTTGGATATAGATTAAGGATTTTTTGCAGAAATAGCATAGAAGTGATGCTGTATCACTCAAGAGACATCATATTAAGAACCATATAATACAGATTTGTCCCATTGCAGGTTATGGAACACATTGCTCACTTCGCTGCATTAACTGCTGTCAGACTTCTTTATTTTTCTCTTTGAAAAGGTAACTTACAAGGATATATTTTGATAGTATATATTATAATATTTTTTTCTTATTAAATGTAACATCTCCTGCCTAAAATAAGTATTGCTATGGCACTTTCTAAACAGTGATTTTTCTAATTTCCTCATGTTTTCTACAATATCATTTGAAATTATACTTCAAGGAAGAGTTTTCTTTCTTCATTTGTATATATAAATAATGGAATTATGAAGTATTATTGAATTTTATGGTTACAATCCCTTACATTTTGTTATGTATTCTGTTGTCAAAACTGTCTCAGGGGGGCACCTGGGTGGCTCAATCATTAAGTTTCTGCCTTCAGCTCAGGTCATGATCCCAGGGTCCTGGGATCGAGTCTCACACTGGGCTCCCTGTTTGGCAGGATGTGTGCGTCTCCCTCTCTCATTCTCCCTGCTTGTGTTCCCTCTCTTGCTGTTTCTCTCTGTTAGATAAATAAAATCTTTGGGGGTAAAAAAAAACTGTCTCAGATTTGGCCACTGAGGGCCCCTTTAAGCTGTTGACTCGTGTGTCCTTTCAGATAGGCTTCCATCATTCTTTGAAAACTTCTTTATACCTTGAATAACTTCAAGGCTCATCATGTACTTCGTAAGCATCAGAATTTCTTTAACTCGTCATTCTCTCTTTTATTCCTAAGATCTTAAATCTCATAGCCACTTCTTGCTGGACTTTCTTCCTCCCTTTCACACTCTGTACTCACCTAAATTCTACAGGCATTCAAATCTTAAGTTCAAATACACCCCTTAAAAAAAAAATACAACAACAAAAAATCTCAAGCACTAATATTTCTTCAAACTAAATTAAGCAGTAAATAAATCACACTAGCTTTGATAACCTCGATTTATACTCCTATCACTGCATTTGGCAAACTGGCTTTTAAAAAAGAAATTATTCATTTGGCAGAGAGAAACACAGCTAGAGAGGGAACACAAGCAGGGGACTGAGAGAGGGAGAAGCAGGCTTCCGGCCGAGCAGGGAGCCCCATGCGGGACTCAATCCCAGGTCTCCAGGACCATGACCTGAGCCAAAGGCAGTTGCTTAACCAACTGAGCCACCCAGGTGCCCCGCAAACTGGTGTTTAAGTACATTTCTTTCTTACTGCTTTGTTCTAAACTGTGAACTCCTTGAGGTCAAGGGACTATCTGCTGTGCTCACCACTATACAACATGGAACTTTAAATGCTGTGGATTCTCAATGATTGATAAATGGCACCATCTGCAAGAAACCATAAAAAAGGCTAGTTTATGCCAAATGTATTTTCACTGATATATGCACTGTACAATGGTTCTGTAGCAGGGAGAGACTATTGTATTATGTTCTTGGGACATGACTGCTTCCTTCAAATAACTGCCAAAAAAGAGATCTAAAAGGTTGAAAAGAAAATGCATATGACATCCCGCAGTAGTATGTAATAAAATCAAGACCCCGACTGAGGACTACATGGAAATTAGAGATTTAAAACCACTGAATATTCTGTTCATTTCTATCAATATCTCCTAATATTGACTATCTGTATAATATGACTATTTCAGAGCTTATACTTCTTCCTTGTTCCTCACCTTATCCTGTATATCCCTTAATACTTGGCAGATGGTACTTTATAAATATAAATTCAACTAATTATATATTCAATAAATCATATATTTAGTTATATATATATATATATATATATATATATATATATATGTTTTGCTTTTATAACTTTCCATGAATGTTCCCTTCCTATAGGAAGTTTCTTAAAGACTTAGGAAGCATAAAGTCTGTTTTGGGGTAAGAATTCTCAATGTTATTTCTTTAATCAATTTAGAGTTATAGAACCAGGTGCTTGCTTTGGCAGCATATACTAAAATTAGAGTTATAGAACCAGGAAAATAGGTGTTTGTTATTACTAATCATTTCTATTATTCCAAAGATGATATTCATTTCAATAGGATAAGTTTCTCAATATATAATTACTTCATAAAATGTCCATGTATGTATACTCTAAACAATTTTCAATGTTTATTCATTTCAAAATTTAAATTTTAACTAGATTTCCCCTATTCTGCCTACTATTTTGAAATTTTAAAATGTTAAATGAATAGGAAATGTTTGAAATCGCATTAACTTTCCCAACACTTGCTACATTTAAAAAACTATGTTAATATCAAGAAGGAGGACAAAGATGATGGAAAAGTAGGTGACCCCATTTCAAAGGGTCCCCTGAAGTGAGCTAAAAATCTACAGGAACATTGTGAGTACCCATGAAATCAACCTAAGATGTAAGACTACACACTTCTGGATCTCTACGGGGGCAGAAAAGCATCAGTGGAGTGGGAATTCAGACTGGTTTCTGAGGACAAAAGGACGGGGAAGGGAGCCTCCAGAAGTGACCCATTGGAAAGCGATACCCCACTATGAAAGTGCTCTGTGTTTGGGGAGCAGCACCAAATTGCAGTCTGGTTAAAAGCACTCAAAAACAAAGGGTCTTAAGAGATAACCAGGGAAAGCTGATGCCCGCTGGCAGGGATATAAAGCTGCGGCTCCAGGGCGGGGATAGAACACACCAGGGAACCCTGCAGCAGGGAGAGTCCCTAACAATGCCACTTGGCCCGCAGGTTGGGCAAGGCGTGTGCAATGTGCAACAGAGGTGACTCTGTAGACTTCCACGCAATGCACAGGACCATGTAATCTTAGTACTCCCAGCATGGGTGTTGGCTCCAGAGAGCGTCTGGGCAGAGACAAGCTCTCACAAACCGGCATCACTCTCGGATTCTGTAGTGCAGGAGTCAAGAGACAAGAGGGGGCTTCAGGAGCCATTCAGGCTAGCGATTGCGGGTGTGTGCTACCTGTGAGAGGTGAGGTGCTGGGGAAAATAGTCTCTGTGTGCCCTGCACCATCCAGAGGAGAGCTAACTGAAGCTTCTCTCTGAGACAGAGGTCTGGGTGTGGACATCTTACTTTGCCCTGACTTTTGGAAAAACTGCAAAAAGCCACAAAAGAACAAATCCTCCTGAGAACAAAAGCCTGAAAACCCGTTTCCAAAGACACCAGCCCCTTGCAAGGGGGCAGAGAAACTCAGCCCAGAAACATTGACTGAAAAACATCGCTGCAGACCCATTCCCCAGAAGGGAAGCCAGAAGAACAACAGGACAACACCAAAAAGTCTCCATAAAACTGTAAAATCCCAATATCGGGAAAAAAAAAACAATATATGATACTATCCAAAAACCTGTATGTTTTGCAGATACAGCTTCTCATTTTCTTTTCTTTTTTTTTTTTAAGATTTTATTTATTTATTTGACAGAGAGAAACACAGCCAGAGAGGGAACACAAGCAGAGGGACTGAGAGAGGGAGAAGCAGGCTTCCTGCCGAAGCAGGCAGCCCGATGTGGGGCTCCATCCCGGGTCTCCGGGACCATGACGTGAGCTGAAGGCAGTCGATTAACCAACTGAGCCACCCAGGAGCCCCTCATTTTATTTTCTTTTTAACTTCTTTTTAAGTTTTCATTTTTAATTCCTTCTCATGGTTTTTGTTCTTTTATTTTTTAACCCACTTACTACATGATGCTTAATACAATGCTCCATAACTTTTTATCTTGAAATTTTTCCAAACAAATATCTGTGTGTTTTTTTGTTTTGTTTGTTTTTTTCCTCATGTTTTTCTTCTTTCTTTTTTCCTTTTTTTCCTTTAAATGTACATATAGATATAAGCTTCAAGGTAATCATTCATTCCTACTCAATACTATCCCTATATATAAACCAGTTTTAATATCCCTATATCTCTATAAAGTGGAGACCTCTAACAGAAATAACAAGACACATGTAGGAGGAACTAAAATACTTCCCTTGCCCACAACAAGGGCTTGTGCACACCCTCAAATCCTATTCTTCTGTCAGTATTTCTGTGCATTTGATTTTGCCTTTCTAACATATAAATACTGTTCTTGGGGGTCATTTGGGTTGGGTTTAGCTTTTTGATTTCTTCAACTTTCTTTTCCTTTCGACAGTCTTTTTCTTTACTCTTTTTTGGTTTTGTGCCATGTAAATCCTACCATTGGGGCCTGTTTGGGCCGGTTTTTTTCTTCTTTCTTTTTTCTTTTTCTCTCTCTTTTTTCTTTTTGTTCATTTTCGGTGGTGACTTCTGATTGCTCTGAAACCTCCCAATGAGCAACTCACCCGGATCATGGTTGATATATTCAGCTATACATCCTCTCAACCACCCCTCACCAAAATAACTCGGAGGAGGAACAACCAACAGAAGAAAAACTCAGAGACTGCAACCCCTTTCACAGAACTACTGGAAATGAACACTAACAATATGACAGAAATTGAATTCAGGGTAGCAATCCTCTTAGCAATGGCTAAGTTGGAAAAGGATTAGTGGAAAGAAAGAAGCTCTAAGGGCAGAACTGAAAGCCAAACTGGCAGAGGTTAAATTAAAAAATGCCATCAGTGATGCACATTCTTTATATGTGGAAGAAGTAGATGTTGGAGAAACAGCCCCAAGAACAGTTGTCAGTGGCCTGGTGAATCATGTACCTCTTGAACAGATGCAAAATAGAATGGTGATTTTACTTTGTAACCTGAAACCTGCAAAGATGAGAGGGGTAATATCTCAAGCAATGGTGATGTGTGCTAGTTCACCTGAGAAGGTTGAAATCTTGACACCTCCTAATGGGTCTGTTCCTGGAGACAGAATTGTTTTTGATGCTTTTCCTGGAGAGCCTGACAAGGAGCTGAATACTAAGAAAATTTGGTTGCAGATCCAGCCTGATCTCTTTACTAATGATGAGTGTGTGGCTACATATAAAGGAGCTCCCTTTGAGGTGAAAGGGAAGGGAGTATGTAGGGCTCAAACTATGACCAACAGTGGAATAAAATAGAATAAAATTTTTCATTTACTGAACTATATTGGAGAAAACTTACATAACAATAAAAAGAAATACATGTGTCACTTGTACCCTCCCCCCCAAAAAAATGCCATCAGTGAAATCCAAACTAATCTAAGTACTCTAACAGCTAGGGTAAATGAAGCTGAGGACTGCATTCATGATTTACAAGACAGATGGATTGAGAAGAAGGAGAAGGAGAAATCTTGGAACAAACAGCAAAAATCCCATAAAAATAAAATTAGGGAAATACATGATGCCATGAAATGCTCCAATATCAGAATTATTGGAATCCTTGAGGGAGTTGAGAGAGAGAGAAGGCTGGAAGATATAAGCGAACAAATCCTGGATGAAAATTTTCCTAATCTGGGGAATGAAACATGTGTTCCTGTCCAAGAGGCAGAGAGGACACCACTCAAGATCAATAAGGCTAGAAAAACCTCCAGGCACATAACTGTGAAATTCATGAATCATAAATTCAAGAATATGTCTTAAGGGTGGGTAGGGGGAAGTAATCCTTTACGTAAAGAGGGAGGACTATCAGAAAATGTCAGACCTATCCACAGAAACCTAGCAAGCCAGAAAGGGCTGGCAAGACATATTCAGGAAATTAAATGAAAAAAAAATATGCAACCAAGGATAATGTACCTAGCAAGGTTGACTTTAAAAATGGAAGGAGAGATAAAGAGCTTCCAGGACCGCCAAGAAATAAAAGATTATGCAACCACCAAGACTGTACTAAAAGAAATATTAAGGGAGGTCTTGGGGCACCTGGGTGTCTCACAGAGTTAAGTCTCTGCCTTCGGCTTGGGTCATGATCTCAGGGTCCTGGGATCGAGTCCCACGTTGGGGTCTCTGCACAGTGGGGACCCCACTTCCCCTCTTTCTCTACCTGCCTCTATCCTTATTTGTGATCTCTGTCAAGTAAATAAAATATTAAAAAAAACCCAACAACCCAGCTTTTAAGAGAGGTTTTATAAAAGAGACACGAACCCAAAAGTGACATAGAACAGAGGTAATCTATAGAAACATGAACTTCACAAGCAACATGATTTCAATAAAAACGTATCTATCAATACTCACTCTCAATGTGAATGGCCTAAAATTTCCAAAAAAACAGCACAGGGTTGCAGACTATATAAAATGACAGGACCCATCCATATGCTGTTTACAAGAGACACATTTTGAATCTAAAGACACTTCCAGACTAAAAATAAGGGGATGGAGGACCATCTTTCATGCCAATGGACCTCAAAAGAAAGCTGGGGTAGCAATTCTCATATGAGACAAATTACATTTTAATCTGAAGACTGTAGTCAGAGACACAGAAGGATGCTACACATCATATTTAAAGGTTCTATACACCAAGAATATCTAAAAATTGTAAATATTTATGCCCCCAACATGGGAGCAGCCAACTACATAAGCCAACAGTTAAGCAAAATAAAAAGTCATTTTGATTCAAATACATTAATTGTAGGAGATCTTAACACACCACTCTCAGCAATGGACAGATCATCTAAACAAAAAATCAAGAAAGAAACAAGAGTTTTGAATGACACATTGGACCAGATGGATCTCATAGATATATTTAGAACATTCCACCCTAAAAGAGCACAATATTCATTCCTCTTGAGTGCACGCAGAACGTTCTCCAGAAGAGACCACATACTAGGTCACAAATCAGGGCTCAACCGATACCAAAAGAATGAAATTATTCCATGCATATTCTCTGACCACAATACCTTGAAACTGGAACTCAATCATGAGAAAAAGTTCAGAAGGAATATAAACACTTGGAAATTAAAGATAGATATCCTGCTCAAGAACCTCTGGATCAACCAGGAAATTGAAAAAGAATTTAAACACTTCATGGAAACCAATGAAAATGAAGATACATAAATCCAAAATGAATGGAATACAGCAAAGGCAGTCCTAAGGGGGAAATATATAGCTATCAAAGCCTCACTCGAAAAAACTAAAAAATCCCAAAGACACCAACTCTCATTACACCTTAAAGAACTAGAAAATCAACAACAAATTAAACCAACCCCACAAACAAGATGAGAAATAATTAAGATTAGAGCAGAGATCAATGAATCAGAAACTAGAGATACAGTAGAACACATCAATGAAACTAGAAGCTGGTTCTTTGAAGGAATTAATAAGATTGAAAACCATTGGCCAAACTAATCCAAAAGAAAAGGGAGAACACCCAAATTAATAAAATTATGAATGAAAGAGGAGATATCACGACTAACACCAAGGAAATACAAATAGTCATCAGAAATTACTATCAACAGTTATATGCCAATAAGTTTAACAACCTAGAAAATATGGATGCATTCCTGGAAACCTATAAACTTCCAAGACTGAAACAGGAAGAAATTGACAATCTGAATAGACCTATATCTACTAATGAGATTAAAGCAGTGATCAAAAACCTCCAAAAAAAACCAGGAGCCGAGGACATGACAGATGCCCTGGGGAATTCTACCAAACATTCAAAGAAGAAATAACACCTATTCTCCTGAAGCTGTTTCAGAAAATAGAAACAGAAGGAAAACTTCCAGACTCATTCTATAAAGCCAGCATTACTCTAATCCCTAAAGCAGACAAAGACCCGAACAAAAAGGAGAACTTCAGACCAATATCTCTGCTAAATATGGAGAGAGGGCCAAGATTCTTAACAAGATCCTTGCTAACAGGATCTAACAATACATTTTTTTAAAAAGATTTTATTTATTTGTTTGACAGAGAAACACAGCAAGAGAGGGAACACAAGCAGGGGGACTGAGAGAGGGAGAAGCAGGCTTCCCGCTGAGCAGGGAGCCCGATGTGGGACTCGATCCCAGATCTACAGGATCATGACCTGAGCCGAAGGCAGTTGTTTAACCAACTGAGCCATGCAGGCGCCCCAGGATACAACAATACGTTAAAAGGATTATCCACCATGACCAGGTGCGATTTATCCTAGGAATGTAAGAGGTGTTCAACACTCATGAATCAATCAACAAATCATTGATTTGTGATAGAACAAATCAGTAAGAGAAGAGAGAAGAACCACATGGTACTCTCAATTGATGCAGAAAAGGCTTTTGACAAAATACAACATCCGTTCCTGATTAAAACTCTTCCAAGTATAGGGATAGAGGGAACATTCCTCAACCTTATAAAATCTATCTACGAAAAACCCACAGAGAATATCATTTTCAATGGGGAAAAACTGACAGCCTTCCCTCTGAGATCAGGAACTCGACAAGGATGCCCACTCTCACCACTACTATTCAACATAGTGTTAGAAGTCCTAGCAAAAGCAATAAGACAACAGAAAGAAATAAAAAGTATTCAATTTGGCAAAGAAGAAGTCAAACTATCTCTCTTTGCAGATGACATGATACTCTATTTGGAAAACACAAAACACTCTACACCCAAAATTCTAGAACTCATACAACAGTTAGGTAATGTGGCAGGATACAAAATCAATACATAGAAATCAGCTTCCTTCTTATACACTAACAATGAAAATATAGAAAGGGAAATCAGAGAATTGGTTTACTATAGCACCAAAAACCATAAAATACTTAGGAATAAACCTAACCAAAGAACTTAAGGATCTGTACTCAAGGAACTACAGAACACCCATGGAAGAAATTGAAGAAGACATAAAAAGATGGAAGAGCATTCCATGCTCATGGATCAGAAGAATAAACATTATTAAAATGTCTATACGGCTCAGAGCAATCGACACTTTCAATGCCATTCCAATCAAAATTCCACCAACATTTTTCAAAGGGTTGGAACAACAATCCTAAAATTTATATGGAACCAAAAAAGGCCCCGAATTGCTAAAGAATTGTTAAAGAAGAAAAACAAGCTGGGGGCATCACGTTACCTGATTTCAGGCTTTATTACAAAGCTGTGATCACCAAGACAGCATGGTACTGGCACAAAAACAAAAAAATAGACCATTAGAACAGAGTAGAGAGTCCAGATATGGACCCACAAATCTATGGTTAAATGATCTTTGACAAAGCAGGAAAAAATATCCAGTGGAAAAAAGGCAGTCGCTTCAATAAATGGAGCTGGGGAAATTGGACAGCTACATATAGAAGAATGAAACTAGACCATTCTCTTACACCATACACAAAGACAAACTCAAAGTGGTTGAAAGACCTCAACATGAGGCAGGAATTCATCAAAATCCTAGAAGAGAACATAGGCAGTAACCTCTTTGACATCGGCCACAACAACTTCTTTCAAGAGATGTCTCCAAAGGGAAAGGAGACAAAAGCAAAAATGAACTTTTGGGACTTCATCAAAATAAAAAGCTTCCGTACAGCAAAGGAAACAGCAACAAAACACAGATGCAACCCACGGAATGGGAGAGGATATTGGCAAATGACACTACAGACAAAGGGCTAATATCCAAGATCTATAAACAACTACTCAAACTCAACATCCAAAAAGATGAACACATCAAAAAATGGGCAGGAGACATGAAGAGGCACTTCTCCATAGAAGATATACAAATGGCTAACAGACACATGAAAAAATGTTCATCATCACTAGCTATCAGGGAAATTCAAATCAAAACCACACTGAGATACACCTTTCAACAGTCATAATGGCCAAAATTAATAAGACAGGAAACAACAAGTGCTGGAGAGGCTGTGGAGAAAGGGGAATGGAGATTCCTTTAAAAAATTAAAAATAGAGCTACCCTATGACCCTACAATTGCACTACTAGGTGTTTACCCCAACGATACAGATGTAGTGAAAAGAAGGGCCATATGAACCCGAATGTTCACTGCAGCAGTGGCCATAATCTCGAAACTGTGGAAAAGAAGATATGGTATATATATATGGTATATATAAATATATAATGGAATACTACGCCATATGGTATATATAAATATATAATGGAATACTACGCCTCCATCAGAAACAACGAATATCCAACTTTTGTAGCAACTTGGACTGGATTGGAAGACATTATGCTGAGTGAAATAAGCCAAGTACAGAAAATCAAGTATCACATGGTTTCACTTACTTGTAGTGCATAAGGGGTAATATAGAGGACAGTAGGGGAAGGAAAGGAAATGTAAAGTAGGGTAATTCGGGGAGGGAAACGAAACATGAGAGACTTTGGACTCAGAAACAAATTGAGGGTCTTGGAGGGACGGGTTTGGGGGGATGGGAAAGCCTCATGGTGGGTACTGAGGGCACGTATTGCATGGAGCACTGGGTGTGGGGCATAAACAATGAACCATGGAACACTGAAAAAATAAAATAAATAATAAATAATAGAAAAAAAAAGTCCTAGCAACAGCAGACAACAAAACGAAATAAAAGATATTCAAATTGGCAGAGAAGAAGTCAAACTCTGTCGTTGCTGATGACATGATACTCTATTTGGAAAACACAAAAGACTCTACCACCAAACTACTAGAACTCATACAATAATTCAGTAATATGGCAGGATACAAAATCAATGCACAAAAATCAGTTGTGTTCTTATACACTAACAATGAAAATATAGAAAGGGAAATCAGAGAATTGATTCCGTTTACTATAGCACCAAAAACCATAAGATACCTAGGAATAAACCTAACCAAAGAAGTTAAGGATCTGTACTCGAGGAACTACAGAACATTCATGAAAGAAATTGAAGAAGACACAAAAAGATGGAAGAGCATTCCATGCTCATGGATCAGAAGAATAAACACTGTTAAAATGTTAATTGTCTATACTGCCCAGGACAATCTATACTTTCAATGCCAATTTTGGTGGAATTTTTCAAAGCATTGCAACAAACAATCCTAAAATGTATATGGAACAAAAAAGGACCCCAAATTGTTAAGGAATTGTTAAAAAAGAATAACAAAACTTGTGGCATCACGTTACCTCATTTCAAGCTTTATTACAAAGCTGTGATCACCAAGAGAGCATGGTAACTGGCACAAAAACAGAGAAATAGACCAATGGAACAGAGTGCAGAGCCCACATATGGACCCACAAATCTATGGTTAAATCATCTTTGACAAAGCAGGAAAAAATATCCATTGGAAAAAAGACAGTCTCTTCAATAAATGGTGCTGGGAAAATTGGACAGCTATGTATAGAAGAATGAAACTAGACCATTCTCTTTTTCCACACACAAAGATAAACCCGAAACAGATGAAAGACCTTAACATGAGACAGGAATCTATCAAAATCATACAGGAGAACATAGGCAGTAACCTCTTTGACATTGGCCACAGCAACTTCTTTCAAGAGACATCTCCAAAGGCAAAGGAAACAAAAGTGAAAATGAACTTTTGGGACTTCATCAAAATAAAAAGCTTCTGTACAGCAAAGGAAACAGTCAACAAAACAAAGAGGCAACCCACAGAATGGGAGAGGATATTTCCAAAGGACACTATAGCAAGGACTGATATCCAAAATCTATAAAGAACTCCTCAAACTCAATGTCCAAATAGAAGATGAACACATCAAAAAATGGGCAGGAGACATGAAGAGGCACTTCTCCATAGAAGACATACAAATGGCTAACAAACACATGAAAATATGTTTGTCATCATTAGCTATCAGGGAAATTCTAATCAAAACTTCATTGAGATACCACCTTACACCAGTGAGAATAGCCAAAATTAATGGACAGGAAATAACAAGTGTTGGAGAGGTTGGGGAGATAGGGGAACTCTTACACTGTTGGTGGGAATGCAAATTGGTGCAGTCGCTTTGGAAAACAGTGTGGAGATTCCTTAAAAAAATTAAAAATAGAGCTACCATTTGACCCCACAATTGCACTGCTGGGTATTTACCCTAAGATAAAGATGTGGTGAAAAGAAGGGCCATATGTACCCCAACATCCATTGCAGCATTGGTCACAATCACCAAACTGTGGAAAGAGCCAAGGTGACCTTCAACAGATGAATGGATAAAGAAGATATGGTACTAATATACAATGGGATATTATGCCTCCATCAGAAAGGATGAATATCCAACTTTTGTAGCAACATGGATTGGACTGGAGGATATTATTCTGAGTGAAATGAGCCAAGCAGAGAAAGTCAAGCATCATATGGTTTCACTTACTTGTGGAGCATAAGGTGTAATATAGAGGACAACAGGAGGAGGAAAGGAAATGGGAAGTGGGGTAAATCAGGGAGCAAGATGAAACATGAGAGAGTTTGGACTCAGAAGAAAACTGAGGGTCTGGTGGGCATGGGTGGGAGTCCGGTGGTGGGTACTGAGGGCATGGATTGCATGGAGCACTGCATGTGGGACAAAAACAATGAAAATATATAAAATCAATCAATCAATCAATCAATCAATAAAAATTTTAAAAGTATGTTAATATCACGAAAAACAAACATTTTGTTGTTTAAAAATCTAAATTACAAATCTTGTACCTTTTAAAGAAATGCTGATTTGTGGTTATGTAGTTTGAATTTAGAAGACCTGAATATGCAGTTGCTCACAATTCAACATCTTCAGGTTGAACTTCATTTTATAATACATGCAATGTTGATAACCTTGGTAGCTAAGGTTTAATTTTCTATTTTCTGCCTTTGTGATTTTAAATTTTAGCCTAAAACTTTCTTTAATGCTCTGGCATACCCATTATTTTAATATATTATTTTTTATGTTCCCTAACAGAAGCAGTCATTTATGAAGAAGTAACAAATTTTGAGTATTCTTACTGGCTGTTTCTGAGGAACTATTGGGAATGCAACTGGGAAATTGTGTTCTTTGAATTGTAAATACAGGCTTTCATTGTAACTTTTTCCATGGCAGTGTTTATTTCTAATGGAGTATAACATATTATTGCTTGAAAATATGTATATGATATCAATTAAATACTGTGTGAATAAATGTTAACATGATTAAAGAAACACTGGATTTTATAAACAGTAATTAATAGCATTAGAAGGCAGGTTGGAGCTGGAGAATGGATGGGTTGGAAGTAGGATGAGGACAGTGTACAGATTTTTTTGTAGAACCTTCTATGTCTTTGAAACTGGTAAAAGAGCATTATTTATTTTTAATATCAAGCTACAGAAGTAAATTTAATGTTGCTATTTTAAAGCACTGGGGAGAGAAAGGAGAATTTAAGAAATACAGTCAAATATTTAGCACTTTGTGCTTGAAACATAACCCTATCCACGTATTTTTATTGTCAAAGTCACTTTGTTTTCAACAAAAGCAAAGTTAAAGATGCACTATTCAAATAAACCAGCTCTATGACCTAGAATTTTGAAAGAGGAATGTGTTTCTACATTTAAACATTATGTTCCTCATAGGAGAGGTAGTATTTCAATAAGCATGAAGATGCAGAAATTATGAAATGTACAGAATGTCTCACTTTGAGTTTCAAACTCTACAGGTAAATAACAAAGATCTTTGTTTTTAAAACTCTGCGGTGTACCATTGTACTTATTCTTAAATGAATTACCATATTATACTGTATTAATTTTTCATTATTTACTAATTTTGTATATATTGCTTCATGAGATAATATTCTATATTTTTATATATTATAACTGCCTTGTGACTCTATAATTTTCTCCAAATTCAGTTCAATTTTATTCTTCCTTTGGAATATAAAATTTGGAATAGGCTTATAAAAAATGTCACATTTATTTAACCTTAAAATTTCAACTGTTTCTACATGGGAACATAGACATTTTATCTTCATTCCTCATTTAACTGAAAGTTTATTTTTTACATTATTTCTTAACATTCACAAAGTTGACTGATTTTTCTATACCTCTTACATTTTTTAGCTCTCATTTTCAAAGTTTTATTCGGTTCAGGAAATAGGTAAACATTAAATTTACTTATGTTTATTTTGTTTACTTTTAGTAGACTAGGTTTGATCATGACTCTATTATATTTGATCCATGTCTCATCAGTCCCTCTTACCTTCTTAAATAAATATTACTTTAGTATAAGTATACATGAAATACTCTAATAAGCATTCTGTAATGACTACAAAAGGCAAATCATTTGAAATCTGCACTCTGTAGCAAACAAAGTCAAAAAAGATAACTTTTCTCCTGGAGAAGTAAGTCCAGGAATGCCCTGTTGTTCGTTTTCCTTGATAAAGTATTCATTAAGCTCATAATAGACTTGCTAAGGAGCACAGACCTTAAAATCTCTTAAGATTCTAAAGAGTAACTAAAAATCACATAATTTAAATTTTTCATATTTACTGATGATAAAATCATAGAAGATACAGCAATAGACTACTTACAGGTTGGTTATCTTACAAGCCTGATTAGATCCTTGAAATTAAAACAAGAATTCTAATGGTCATATGATTTATTAATATCTAGATGTACAGGGGAGCTGGGTGGCTCAGTTGCTAAGCAGCTGTCTTCAGCTCAGGTCATGATCCCAGGACCCTGCTGGGCGGGAAGTCTGCTTTTCTCTTTCCCACTCCCTCTGCTTTGTTCCCTCTCTTGCTGTTTCTCTCTCTGCAAAATAAATAAATAAATAAAATCTTTAAAAAAAGGAATAAAATATCTAGATGTATATGTTACTAAATAACTTATATACGGAACAAGACCTGAGCTAGGCCTGAAAGTCATGATTGTAAATGAGTAAAAAATTGCTCCTGCCCTCACATACTTAATGAAAGAGAAACTCAAATACTTCAGTGGGGAAAGTCTAAAACATTTCAGGAGCTGGAACTGTCAATATTAGAATTTTATTATTTTGATAAATATATGTTTTAATTGTACAAAATGGAACAGGATAAGGGTGAACAAAAAATGTAAGCCTATTAGCTGTCATATAACAATAAAAAGCAACAGCAAGAAAGGAATATCAAAAAATTCTTTCTTCTTTCTTAGCTTTAAAAGTACTTCAAGGTCAAGGTGAATTACTGTGGATTAAGGTATTCTTGAGAGTCTCAAGTGATGGTTTTCAGGATTTCTCTGTTTTTGTTTTGGTTTGTTTGAGGAAATAGAAGAGTGACAGAGTAAGAAAAGGATACCTATTGCATAGCACTTAAGTGCTCAAAATTATATCATTGTGCAAAGGTGTAAATTTTGTTCCTAAACACAAAGATTGAGAACATCTTGAAGACTGTTTAAAAAACACATAAATATACACCCCCATGTTTGTGACATTTAGAAACCAAGAAAACAGAAATAGGTCAAAACACAAAATATAAAACAAAATTTAAAAATTAATGAGGAAAGGAACACAGGCAGTAACCTCCATGTCATCAGCCATAGCAGGTTCTTACTAGGTAGGTCTTCCAAGGCAAGGGAAACAAAAGGAAATAAACTATTAATAAACTATTGGGACTATGTCAAAATAAAAAGCTTCTGCACAGCAAAGGATTCAATCAACAAAACTAAAAACCAACCCATGGAATAGGAGATTTGCAAATGGTATATCTGATAAAGGGTTAACACCTAAAATACATAGCGAACTTATCAAACTCAACACCCCCAAAAATAAATAATCCAATTAAAAATGGGTAGAAGACATAAAATGGATATTTTTCCAAAGAAGACATCCGGATGACTAAGAGACACATGAAAAGATGCTCAAAATCATTCATCATCAGGGAGATACAAATCAAGACCTCAATGAACTATCATAACCCCACACCTGTCAGAATGGCTAAAATCAAAATAAAAGAAAAAACAGGTGCTCCTGAGGATCTAGAGAAAAAGGAACCCTCCTGCAGTGTTAGTGGGAATGCAAACTGGTGTAGCCATTTTGGAAAACAGTATGAAGACTCCTCAAAATGATAAAAATAGAACTACTGTAGATCCAGAAACTGCTCTATTAGATACTTACCCAAAGGAAACAAAAATACTAATTTGAAGGGATACATGCACCACAATAATTATAGCAGCAGTATCTACAATACCCAAATTATGGAAAGACCCCAATGTCCATCAAATGATGAATGAATAAATTAGTGTGGGGTGTGCATGTGTGTATGTGTGTATACATATGTATATACCCCAAATACTATCTGGTATTAAAAATATATTTAATATAGAATATTACTCAGCCATAAAAAGAATGAAATATTATCATTTCCAATAACATGGGTAGTGCTGGCAAGTGTTATGCTAAGTGAAATAAGTCTGTCAGAAAAAGACAAAATACCATATGATTTCACTCATATGTGGAATTTAAGAAACAAAACAGATGAACGTAAGAATGATGAGGAAGACCAAGAAAGATTCTAGAGAACAAAGTGATGGTTATCAGAGGTAAGGTGGGCAGGTGGATGGGTTACACAGGTGATGGGGAATAAGGAGGACACTTGAGAATGAGCACTGGTATTTATGGAAATGCTGAATCACTAAATTCTAGACCAGAAACTAATATTACATGTATGTTAACTAACTTGAATTTAAATAAAAACTTAGAAGGAAAAAATAAAAATATATAACACAAAGTCAAAAAAAATGAAGAAAAATAAATGCTCAGAAAGAATTTTAACAGCATTACATAAAGGACAACTTTTATATATACTGGAAAAAATAATAAATGATATTTTATTTATGCCCTAATGCATCAAAGAAAAATGGTGATAATTGACTTAGGAGAAATTTATTGCATATATGTCTTTTATTCTGGGTAATATAAAATACAGAAATTTTTATTTCCAAGGTGTACTTTAAGAAAAATCTGAATATGTAATTGGCAAAGTCAAAATTCTCAAAGAATTAAACTATAAATCCAGATGAGAAATTAGAATACATCAAGAGGACCACACAGTGCTTATCAGAAAAAACTAAGAGAATTAAAATGAGAGTTAGTGGAGACACTGACAAAGACATGTAATGAATAGTTAAAAATATAAGTATTCATCAAAGATTAGAAAGCAATACATTGCCTTGTCTTTGGAAAGGATTAAAGTTCTTGTCCCTGAAGTTTTGAAAAAAAAGTACTATTTTTAAAGACAGAATGCCATGTAACTTTCCTCCAATGTTGATGGAAGTTTTAATATGGTTTTCTCATTCATCCATGTCTTCAACCAACATTTACTAAGCACATTTTATGTTTCAGGAAAAATAAGGCTATGTATTGGTACAACTAGAATGAACAAATGTTGAAGACCATTAAGATGCTCACAATCTATGAATGAATATTAATATATAGCAGACTACTTACAGTAATGGTTATTAAGGCTTTAACTAGGATTGCTGTAAATACAAGTGGCCAGGTGAAACATTTTTATTAGAATGGAAGAGGAAATGATAATGACAAAGTAAAACTCTTTATTTTCTACTAGAGTTATATATATTACATAAGCTCAATTAAATTTTTGATAGGAATAAAATCTTAAAGGCAGTCTAATTAATAATGGCTTGAAAGAAATACCACAGTTAACAAATGCATCAAAATAATAATGTTTTTCAAGTGTTCATTTTGAGTAAAAGGACCTAGGTACATCTTTTACTTTAAGGTTATTTGCATAGTTAACTTTAGCATGACAAGAATCTAGCAAAACAGAATCCCAAATCATCTAGTAACCAAACAGGAAACACATTATAAAATCTGTTCACTAGATCTATGTTTGTTGCATGTTGGCCATAGAAGAATGTGAAACAGAGCATGTCTCAAAAACCTGAATGGTCAGTTAAAGCAGTCCATTAATAGTGAATATGAATAAACTAAAGTAGAAGTCAGTATCAAGAAGACAGCCAAAAAATGTAAGTTAGGACTTTGTAGCTAGGGAAGAACTACAATGAACAGGTATTAATCAATACAACAATGGGTATAATTTGGCATTACAAAAGGCAGGCAAGGCACCAATTGGATCGGGGAGGCCTTAGTAGTTTAACAACTAAAATATATTTTCTTATATGTTCAAATATTTATTGAGCAAATACCCTATGAAAGACACTTTATATATACTACTCTTATGAAAATGTTTAAGTTTCAGTCCTTACTTGTGGAAGTAACCTGCTGAAATACAGCTTAAAAATACAACAACAACAAAAGTCTTGATAACACTTCTCTAGTTTTATCTGTTTAAATGTTAAGACATTTCAAACTTAGGCCACTCTTTGGCCAGTGGCCCAGTCTAGTGTTTTAATTCCTAGTTTATGTGTGGGGGGTTGGTGAGGGTAGGGGGGACAGGAGGATATGTGTGTTTCTGAAAGGCATCCAACATCCTCATTGGAAAAGGAGACAGAGATAGAAACAAATGCAACTTTTCTGGATTCCTGAGGTGAAAGGTTCTCTAATTTTTCTTTCAATACTACAGATATTTATTCTCTGTCCTCAAAAAATCTGTGGATATTTTTATTATGTAATATCACACAGTTTTCTTCTTAACTTAAATTTGTAATATCTTTACTTGCAAATTATCATGTTATTTTTTCTAAGTTATGGTGCTCCAAAAGTTGTGCTGTATCATATATGTTTAACTATAATAAGTGCTTAATGAATGAGAAAAAACAATAACCCATAGTTCAGCATTCAATACCAGTAACTAAATAAAAACCATAAGCCCTCATTTGGACAAGTAGGGAGCCAAGATTTTTAGGATATTATAGTTGAATACCCTAACCAGCTTAGAAGCATGGTGTTGAATATTGTTGGCTCCCACTGTAGATTTCATGTGATAAGTTTTTTATTCAACACATTCAACAGTGAATAATATTGGAGCCAAGAATCCAAAAGAAAAAAAGTTGTTCAGATATTTTATATTTTATTAATGTGTGAGAGAAACAGTGAAGAATTTGGTGTTGAATTTGCAAGGTAGAGAAATAACTGTCAGAATATAGGGCAGATTTTAAAGATATGAAGGAGTCACAGTTCATTGGCCATTGATAATGTCAAGGTTAGTGACTGTGAAAGAAAGGTTTTGCTTTGTTTTTTAAAGAAGTTTTGTTCCACGTTACCTGTTTTAATTAACTGAAATTGAATTATCTATCTCTATCTATCTTTCTATGAGGTTCCTGGGAATTAAAATATTTTTATGACTACAAATAAATCCTAAGACCTTATCACAGTTCCGGAGACTTCAAAATATGATTCTTCCTACCCCACTAATTTCATCTCCTGTTAAGATTTTCTTCAAGCTACAGCAAAAAAAAAGCCTTCTTCATACTCCTTATCAGGATAAGGTCATTTTTACTTTACTAGCATAACTAAGTGTTCCCTCCACCTGGAACACTCGTGCCCAAATCTTCACATGACTAAACTCATCACATTAATCAGTTACTTCAAATGTTGTCTTTTTAAAGAAGTCTGACCAAAACCCAACAGAAGATAACTCTTTCTTTCTCTTTTTTTCTCTCCCTTTCTAATCACACTAATATCTTTCATACCACTCATTACACTCTGAAATGATCTTATTTATGCATCTGCTTATGTACTTATCTCTCTCTTCCAAGAAGACAGCTTGTTTTGATGACTGTTGCTTTCAGATGTTTCTGCAATATGCTGTATAGTGCCTGGCACGTAATAGATGCTCAAGAACTAGTTGTCTAATAAATGAATAAATGTGGTGAGTAAATAACCATATTGTTTCTTCATCTGCATATATCCTCACAAGGTATATTATTAACTTGAATTTCACAGATTTGTGTTCTGAAATTTTCTATACAACTTGGAATCTCCTACTTGCTATGCATACCTAAAAAATAAATGAACTAAAAATAAATCAATGAGCTGATGCCTTGGATGTAAAAATAAATGCCTTACCACACCCAAAATATAGGTCCTAAGGTCCTAGAGTAATATAAATAAAGATAGAATTAAAAAACAGAACTGGAGATATCATAATTGCAGACTTTAAGATATATTACAAAGTGGTAGTAATTAAAACAGTATGGTATGGGGGCAACTGGGTTGCTCAGTTGGTTAAGCACCTGACTCTTGATCTCAGTTCATGTCTTGATCTCAGGGTCTTGAGTTTGAGCCCAGAGTTGGGCTCCATGATGGACACTGAGTCTACTTAAGACAACAACAACAACAACAAACTAGTACGGTACTGGGATAAAAAGAGAGAGACAGATCAATGGAATAGAAGAAAAAAAAACAAAAATAAATCCACCATTATATGGCTAACTAATCTTTGACAACAGAGGAATAGATACACAATAGTGAAAAACATCTCTTCAATGTTGTTGGGAAAAATAAACAACATGCAAAAGAATAAAACAGGACCACTTTCTTTCACCATAAACAACAAATAAATTCAAAATGGATTGAAGACCTAAATGTAAGATCTGAAATCATTAAAATCCTTGAAGAGAGCACATGCAGTAATTTCTCTGACATTGGCAGCAGCGACATTTTTCTAGATGTGTCTCCTGAGGCAAAGGAAACAAAAGCAAAAATAAACAGTTCAGACATAAAAAGCTTCTGCACAGCAAAGGAAACAATCAACAAAACTACAAGGCAACCTATGGAATGGGAGAAGATATCTGCAAATTACATACCCAATAAAGGGTTAATATCAAATCTATAAAGAAATTCTCAAACTCAACACCCAAAAAACAAATAATCCAGTTAAGAAATGGTCATAAGACACAAACGGACATTTCTTCAAAGAAGAAATACATTGAGAGGGACAATGGACACATGAAACAATGCTCACCATCACCCACCAACAGGAAATTCAAATCAAAAGTACAATGAGATATCACCTCCTACCCATCAGAATGGCTAAAATCAATAATATAATAAATATAATAAGTGTTGATGAGGATGTGGAGAAAAAGGAACACTAGAATGCAAACTGGTGCAGCCACTGTGGAACAGTATGGAGGTTTCTCAAACAGTTAAAAAACAGTTGGAAAAAATATCCAGTAACTGCACTATTTGATATCTACTCAAAAAATATAAAGACAATAATTCAAAGGGATAAATACACCCCTATGTTTATTGTGGTATTATTTACAATAGCCAGACTATGTAAGCAGCCCAAGTGTTCATAAGTTGATGAACTGATGAATGGAAAAAAATAAGATATAATGTAGATAGATAGATGGATGGATAGATAGATTGATAGACTGATCGTGGAATACTATTCACCCATAAAAAAGAAAATCTTCCCATTTGCAACAACATGGATAGAGCTAGAGAGTGCAATTCTAAGTGAAATAAGTCAGTCAGAGAAAGACAGACACCATACAGTTTCATTCACATGTGGAAACAAGAAACAAGCAAAGGGGGAAAAAAAGGAGGGGGGTACAGAGAGACAAACTAAGAAACAGATTCCCAATTATAGAGAATGAACTGATGGTTACCAGAGGGGAGGTGGATGGAGGGATGTGTGAAATAGATGATGGGGATTAAAGAGTACACTTACCACAATGAGAAAAATATTTTTTTTTAGCTGACAGAGTATTAGAAAAGTTCAATGACTTATGACTCAAGAAATATGCAAATGAAAATATACCTAGATCTAACTCTCATTGTATGAGTTTTCTAAAAACTTTATAAATGATAATTTCCAATCCCTATGATATCTGCCCTTTCTAAATACAAGAAAAAGCTCTAAATGGAGGAAAAAGTACAGGATACACAAGCTGCATTATTTCATCCTTTGTGAGATATCCTAACATATTCTCTTTGTGGGGTCTTATTATCTTAAATTTCCAACAATATTATGAAAGAATCTATTTTCATAACCTAGGCACTTCCCAAAGGCCCCACCTCCTAATACCATCATCTTTTGGGGTTAAGATTTCAATATAAGAATTCTGAGAATATTCAAAGAATATTCAAACCACAGCACTTAAGATACCATTGCTACCTCCATCATATAAACAGAAAGTTAAAAGTAGAGAAATTAAGTAACTTAGCAAAAGTCAAACAGCTATTAAATGGGAGATCAGAGATTTGAAGCAGGTAAATGTAGGTTTCAACTTTTAACTAGGGTGTTCAAGGAACAGATTGGATATTAACTGAGACAGAGTTCAATAACAGCACAGATGTAACTGGATTCCTCCAGCCCTCTATAGTTGTTACTCTGTATACCATTAATAAAGATCCAGGATGAGATTTTTACTCAATTTCGTTAGGATTTGTTAAGTATATGAAAGCCACACATTTAAATACCATTATCTTTAAAGGCGGCACATGATTTAACATATAACTTTTTCTTCCAAGCCTGACCGTTTGATTCTAATGAAGAAGAGTATTTAGATGATAATCCACATCCTAGCTCTCTTAAGTAATAGATACATCCCATAAAGTAGTTACACTGAACTTAATGCTTTGTAAACATAAAGTATGAGCTATACCAGCAAGTAGTTGCAACTTAAAATATGAGCTTTAGTGTACTTTTTGGAAGGATAGTGTATTAAAATTTTTGAGAGAATAAAATGAATAATACTAAATACCATTTATATTGCTCAGTTATTTAAAATGGTTATTGCATTAGAATATATTTAAGAGTAATATGTTATCCTAAATACTTAAAGAGAAAATATTTATAAAATAATATGGCTATTTTGAAAATGTGTATGAATCTTGATTTAAAGGTTTATGGTAAACACATAAATATTTATGGTAATTAAATAAATCCTTATATATATACTTATATGACTATAACACAAGAGCAGGTAAGATCTCATTCCTTATTTCTTAAATATTTAAATCTTCCTATGAGAGCACAATTCATATTGGAGTGTCTCCATATGCAGAATGAAACAGGGTGGGAATACAAAAACAATTGCTAGGCAAAAAGTAAAAAAAAAAAAAAAAAGAGAGAGAGAGAAAGGAAGAAAATCAAACACAGTAAGTTACAACTCTCTCATTATGATTAATAATACTACCATATCTTCAAATGTAGTCTTAGATAAAATATTACACATATTTAGATGTATTTGATAATTATTTATATTTACTACAGTATTATACCTGATGCTAAGCATTTTCTTGAATTGTCTAATTGTCATCTATCACAGGTTATTCCTTAGAACATAAATATAAGCCACAGATTTAATAAGATTTACATCGCATTGTCATAACACAACATAAACCTTTTTTTTCCCCTAGAGGGAACTAGTTATGAACACTGAATTATAATTATGAATTATAGTTAAAATGCTGCTTATCTTAAAATATTTGTTCTATCGCTTTAATATTAGTTTATTAGCAATTATTAGAACAAATTAAACAGTGGCAATATAAGCTGTAAATAAAGCTATATTATTTTAACAGGCTGTGGTTTTCCTAATAAAAAAAAGTAAGTAGTGTCTGCTATATACTATTTTTCATTACTACAGTTACAAAGGAATTTCAATTAAAGCAAAGTATTCTGACTATCTAAATTCTGGTTAAAATAAAGAGCAAGTACTCATCACACCTATTAGGATTTGAAAAAAATCAAAAGGGTAATTTAAGATCCAAATACAAGCAACCTGGGTTAGTGTGGTTAATAGAAAGTGTAGTTGTCAAGGTCCTATGCTAATATAGCTACTATACCAATCTGAGACTAACTTCCAAAAGAGGAACACTATGATTAATGTTTTCCGCTTTGGCATCTGCTTTTGCAGAGAAAGTACATTCTTGGTGTGTCTGGTCTAAGATTTTATTTATGTTGATTTGACTCTTTCCTACTTTCTCCAGGACTAGAGTTTCAGTCCTAATCTAATCATTGGTCTTGTCAAAGTATGCCTTTTCAGGGCACCTGGGTGCCTCAGTCAGGTTAAGCATATGCCTTTGGCTTAGGTCATGATTCCATGGTGCTGGGATCAGGCTCCAGGGAGGGCTCCCTTCTTAGAGGGGAGCCTGCTTCTCACCACTCCCTCTGTCACTCCCCCTGCTTGTGTTCACTTGCTGTCAATTAAAAAAAATAATTTAAAAAAGCATGCAATTTTTTAATTGCATTTTATTGCAATCTTTATTGTAATTCATCATTTATTCAACATTTTGTAATAAATATTTTAAAAGTATATGTGTTAGGCAATATTTTATAGATGCCAGGGATACAGCTAAGAACAAGGGTCCTGTACAAGGCATTTACATCATATTGGGTGTTGTGTAAATCAATAATCAAATATCAGATTCCTGGATTATGTTTTTTAGAGGATTAATTTTAGACAGAGCGCTTGAGCAAATGTGGGAGAAGGGGAAGAGGAAGGAGAGAGAGAATTTTAAGTAGACACACACTGAATGCAGAACCCAAGGTGAGAACAAATTGCTAAGAACAAATTTTAGAGAGGTGGGCAAGAGGGGAATCAAGAAAATAATTAGGAAACAACTGCTTTGTTTTATGCAACAGATAAATGTAGTTTTGACTACCTGGCAGTGGTAGAAAAGAAAGAAACAGAAACTGGATGGAGTTAGGAAAACAAAGGAAATAAAAGGATCATGACTATTTTTGTTTGAATGGGACTATAAAATAATTTACTGAGAGAAATACAGATGTGAAAGAAGATTATAAGAAATCAACAGTTCTGAGGTGCCTGGGTGGCTCAGTTGTTAAGTGTCTGCCTTCGGTTCAGGTCATGATCCCAGAGTCCTGGGATCCAGCCCCATGTTAGGCTCCCTGCTCAGTAGGAAGCTTCCTTCTCCCTCTCCTACTCCCCGATTGTGTTCCCTCTCTCGCTGTGTCTCTCTCTGTCAAATAAATAGTCTTAAAAAAAAAAAGAAAGAAAGAAAGAAAGAAAGAGTTCTTTTTAGAACATGCTAAATTTGAGGTGAATACTAGCCAACAAAATGGTGTGGCCTACTATATAGCCAGATATATGAACCTGTAATTCCAGGGAGAAATCAGAGTCAAAGATAGAGATTTGAGATCAGTCTCTCTTACTCTTCCCTCCCTTATTCCTCATTTGGAGATGCATCACTACACCAATTTCCATTTTAGCTTTGAAGTAAATTGATCTTTTCAACAAATACATGCTATTCTTTGCCAACACTGTCGTTATCATAACAGTTTGGTAATTAGTTTTGATATCTGACAAAGAAAATCCTCTAGTTTTTGCCTTTTTCAAAACTGTGTCTACTATCTTGCTCCTTTGAAATTTCATAACAATTTTAGAATTACGTTTTCCTATAAGTTTACTGTATGGGTTCTGCATATTTTTTGTTATATTAATACTAAGGTACTTGCTATATTTGATATTATTTAAAATTACATTTTATCGGGGCACCTGGGTGCCTCAGTTGGTTAAGCAACTGCCTTCGACTCAGTTCATGATCCCAGAGACCCGGGATCAAGCCCGCATCGGGCTGCCTGCTCTGGCTGCCTGCTTGGTGGGAAAGCCTGCTTCTCCCTCCCTTACTCCCCCTGCTTGTGTTCCCTCTCTCGCTGTGTTTCTCTCTGTCAAATAAATAAAATCTTTTTAAAAAATAAATAAATAAAATTACATTTTATCAACATATGCATTAAAAGAAATTTTATATAAACTATCATTTTAGTTGCTAAGTCCTTTCATAACACATGTTTAAAGAAAGCTTATTAAGAAATAAAAACTAGGGGCACCTGGGTGGCTCAGTTGGTTAAGCGACTGCCTTGGGCTCAGGTCATGATCCCAGAGACCTGGGATCGAGTCCCACATCGGGCTCCCTGCTCCGCAGGAGGCCTGCTTCTCCCTCTCTTGCCCCCCCTGCTTGTGTTTCCTCTCTGGCTGTGTTTCTCTCTGTCAAATAAATAAAATCTTTAAAAAATAAAAAAAATAAAAAATAAAAACTAATGGGGCGCCTGGGTGGCTCAGTTGGTTAAGCGATTGCCTTCCGCTCAGGTCATGATCCCAGAGACCTGGGATCGAGTCCCACATCAGGCTCCCTGCTCAGTGGGAAGCCTGCTTCTCCCTCTTTCACTCCCCCTGCTGTGTTCCCGCTCTGTGTTTCTCTCTCAAATAAATAAAATCTTTAAATAAATAAATAAATAAAAACTAAGATCCTGAAGCATGTAGCAAAGGTATGTAGACAGTGACATCATTTTAATATGTTTGTTCCCATTTCTTTCACTATCTGTCGGGGTGCCCGGGACCCGGTCCCTTGGCTACATAAGTGTTCACAAAATGGCGGCTGGCAGATCGCCATGTACCGCCAGAACTGTGGTAAACAACTGAGGAGCGCCTTCCAGTTAAGTAACAAGGACTGTGGCTGCACGTGAACAGCCTCCTGATTGGCTGCTGTATTGTACATAAGCCGAGGGACTTTCTGGGGGAAGGAGAGAGTTACCTGTGCGAAGGGAACGAAGGAGACCAGTTTCGTGTTGCGACCTCTCTGCGGGCAGGGGTTGCGCGACAACTATCAGCTTAATTTTGTGTGGTGCCAGAAGATGGGCATTCATCTACTTTAACAGAAACTTTTAAAAAAATGCAGTCTCATTATAGTCAACTTAGAAAATACAAGAAAGTAAGTAAAAATTATTATAGTCATCAATCAAAGACAGTAACTTTTTTTTTTTTTTAAGATTTTTATTGATTTGACAGAGAAACACAGCCAGAGAAGGAACACAAGCAGGGGGAGTGAGAGAGGGCGAAGCAGGCTTCCTGCAAAGCAGGGAGCCCGATGTGGGACTCGATCCCAGGTCCCGGGGATCATGACCTGAGCTGAAGGCAGTAGCTTAACCACCTGAGCCACCGAGGCGCCCCAAGACAGTAACATTTAACTGCATTTATTTCTAATGTTGTTTTTCTACTTATGTCTTGGTTTTCTTCTGATGTATTTCTACATATTTCTATCACTATTAAAGTAAAATATTTTCAACTTAATATATGAATATTCTAACTTTCCTATTAAACTTAAGGGTAAATACTTGAAAGATCTATCCAGGAACTTGTATCAATATAGACTGACTCACTAGGAAAAGAAACGAACCTGTGAATATCTCTCAATTTTATAGATTTGCCTGAATTACATATCAAATTTCAACTCAAACTTGTCATGTATAGTATATATGACACTTCACCCAAAAAATCCCTATTTTTAGATATCCTTTTCATTACCCATGACTATGTAAAGGCATTCATTTTCATGTTAAGCAAGTATGACATATTATCTAGACAATAAAAAAAAAGATTAACATTAAACTTTTTGAATTTCAGCTAGTGTTAAATCAGGAACCAAACAAATCTGGGACCTAAAAGTATAAAAAATTAGGTGGTTAGTTGGAATGGGTGTTCTCCAGAGAAAAGAAGTATTTGGAAGTGCCATTTCAAACTCTGCCTATATTCCAAACACCCTGCCACTGGCTGATTGCCTTGATGCCTGTCATCTGGT